>CAIGRM010151400.1:0-10186 GCA_903798335.1 Fraxinus albicans
ATTTAATAATAAATTGATTTAGTAATTCATTAATTATTAATTAAAAATTAAAAAAACCTGATTTGTGAATTTTCAAACCTGTTTTTGTATTTTTGAAAAGGTGTAAAGTAAATACTTTAGAAATGTATTGTTCCCTTAACAAAATTGAAATCATTTTTGTAAAAAAATAGAAAAGACAATTATATGACCGGTAAAAACTGTGACTGGTTTTTCGGTTTGTGGTTAATCGGCTAATTTATTAGTTTATTGACCGGTTTTTGTTTGTACGGTTAATATATAGTTATCGGATCGAATTTGAGGCTGGTTTTTTATTTATCCAGTTGAATTGGTTGGTCCGGTTCGATTGTTATTTTTAGATAATTAAGTTTTAAGGAAATAATCATTTTGTGAATAACAGAAAATTTGTACCTTTGTCCTCAACCTTTGCAAAACATAACAAGTAAATGAGGAATTATGCAATAAAACTCGTTGTTGTTTCCATTTTAGTCATTAAAGGAAGAAAATTCTCTTTAAATAAACAAAAATAAAAAGAGGAGAGAAGATAAAATAACAAAAAATAAGGAAAGATTGCAAATGAAATCTAATAAATTTTAAAAAATTACAAATAAGTCCCCACCCATCCTGTTCCACCTCATCCGATCAAACGTCCTCTCTATAAATGCAACCATGCCGGTATCTGCGTCGCCACCACCATAAAAATTAATTCTAAAAAAATGATTGGATAAAAATTAGCCACCTAGATCATGGGACCACCACCACCACCATCCTGCGATCTAGGCTGCTAATTTTTATCCAATTATTTTTTTATTTTTATGTGAATTAATTTTTCTATAGTGATGTTGGTGATATCGTTGTCAATGTGATTATATATGTGGAGGTGATGTTCGATCACGAGCAAGGGTGGATTAGGATGGGTGGAGTGGGATGAGATGAGATGGAGTGGGTACAATTTTTAATGTTACCTAGTAAAACTTATTTTTTTGGAAAGCAAGTCTTTGTTGAAAATCGAACCACCTGTGAGCAAATAAAATTGTAACTCAAATACCGAACGAAAAAATTCACTACAACGATCTTTTGCGTTTTTTTTTTAATTGGGGGAGGAGATTGATTTTACAACTAATTTTGAAATATTGCTCAAGTTAAGTAAGGCACCAACACAATGTTCCACTAACCAAAACTAGTTGATAGGAACCTAGGAAATGTATATAGTTTGGTGGTCCAAATCAAAAGGTGCTAAAGTAATATAAATCTAAATTCTCCAGATTATGAGTTTTCTTATTTTACTCTTTCTATAATAAGAAAAAAGAACATGAATATTTTATATGTCTAGTTTGTGTTACGATCAATAATAAATACTAGTAACAATTCAATAGGAATGTAAAAATGCCTCGTTAAAAAATTGTACGGGTATTCTTGAGAGCTTCAACTCTTAGACCCTGTTAGATAACCTAGATTTTTCTAGGAAGTTGGATTTTTTTTTTCCATTTTCCAACTTTAGCACCGTTTGATGGCAAAAATTTTATTCGGAAAATGTTTTCCACTCCCATAGCTCAAGCGCCTATTTTCCCACTTTTCAAGGAATTGGTTTTCTTATTGTTTTGGTGGTTTTTGTGTTTTCCAGTTTTTTTTCTTTCTGGCAATTAAAAAAAATTATATCAACAATGGTAAAAAAAAAAAATCACTTTAATGGACAATTTCCATGCAAAACAAAGTCAAACGAAAGATATTTGGTATGATAATTTTTTAAAAAAATTTTTTGGCAATTGGAACAAATTCTAAACCCAATGGTAGAAAAAATTATAACTTTAATGGACAATTTTCATAAAAAAAAAAAGTCAAACGGATACCAAAATTTCAACATTTTCCATGATAAATTATACCAATCAAACACGATTAATTACAATTCCCAATAAAACAATTTTTAGACAAATCAATTCTCTATAAAACATTTTCTTTCCACCTATATATATATATAATTTTTGGGTTTGCAAAGAGATTGTTTGAAAGCTAAGATTTTATTTAGCCAACCGTCGTACGATTGGTTCAATAACAAGTAACAACTATAAATCTACCACTTTCCCCAAACCCTAACCCCCATAAATAATTATTAATTAAATTACAGTCAATTAATTTGGAATGAGTCTTTATCATCTACATGGGATTACATATAATTTCTAAATTCCAAGAGTTCAGAAACACTTAAAACATTTTTTATTGGCTGGGATCCTGGGGTGGATGGGTTATCATATGCTTTTCATATTGGTTACAACTACTAATACTTCATATTTGAAATATATTGCATGGAAATTTCTAATGAAATCTTTTTAGGTGAAAAGTTTGTGGAGAAACAAAACGAACACAAATTTCATTTTTTGGGCTAAAGTATTTGATTAATTAATTTAAAATTTATTTCGCGAGTGAATCAAGTATACAACGTTAAATGATCGCATCATGCACTTTTTTTGAAATGTTCGGTATGTTGAACGACAGCTAAAAGTTATTTTCATAAGTCTTCGTATTTAATGTTGTCTCGTACATATGTTGTCTTCGTATTACTCACTTTTTCTCCGACCTACCCCTCTTGTTCGGTTAACTATAATGATATTTTTAGATCTTATTATATGTAAACTAAACTATTTAATTATATTATTATTAATTGACAAATGTTAAGATGTGACAGAATGTAACAATTACTTTCCTTTTTTTTTCTTTTTCAAATTACACCATAAAAATTTGTGGGCAAAAAAAAAAATCCTCTATTTTTTCTCTGCAAAGTGAAACCCAAAAAGAATTATAATTATAAGAAAAAATAATAATATGTACTGAATTGAGTGCAATACATGCCTCAACCACTAATAAAATGACATTTCATCGTATTTGGGCAAACCCTCAATCTAGAATAACCCTAAAATGGAAAAATTAAATTTAAAGGATCATAGGAAGTAGAAAAAAATTATTTGACTTTTAAGGTTATGAGATGTTATCTGTATCTTTCCATTTTATTTTATTTTTTTTTGAATACAAAATTTAAATAAATAAGTTTATCTTATTTTCAAAAATTCTCACATGCTCCAATTGTGAATCATAGGTAAGCTTAGAAAAGAATTTGATATCTGAAGCAAACAATGATGTGTCGGCTTACATTTTACGTATTGTACCTTGGAGAGTTTTACCTATGCGGATTAAGCTAGTTGTGTCAAGAACAATTTTATTTATTAATATGGTGACATTTCAAGTTGATGTGTCAAAATTCTAGTGGAAGACAGGAACGTGAAAATGAAACAATAGATCTCGACTCTTGGATTTTCACACTTCAAATTACGATTGATTTGAAAAGAGAGTAGCGAGTTTTTATCGTACTAAGGCTATATGGAGTATTGGATAGGTATTTGAAACTACGAATATAATTACTTTTTTTAAGTTCAAAAAGCTTAGCCAATAAGAAAGAATTTGGTGAAACACATCACTCACGTCTCTCTTGACTAAAAGTGCGTTTAGTTATGTAAACGTTTTATTCATAAAAATCTTTTCACATTCAAAAGTATTGAACTTGGCTTTTCTTGAGTTTGCGACGTGCACTCCACAAATTAAGGTCAAATGAGTTATAATTTCAAACAAAGGCAAAATTACAATGTAATTCTCTCACAAACCTCAAATCTACAAGTACACTCAAGTGGGAAAGAAAAAAAAAAAAAAGAGACCATGGTTGCAGTAAATATTTTGTAAAATTGCAATTACAGTCAATTTCCTCTCGAACCAAACAAGGCGAACCAAACTACGAAAAACTTGCGTGCTACATATTGAGGTTAAGTATCAGACACATCAACTCTTGAGCTTGACTTTTCTTCAGTGAAAGTGTTCGTCACTTCAAATGTTCGTGTAACGAGAAATAAAGATTTTTAGTCCACATTTGATCCTAACACTTCACCTTTTTCATCCATGATATTTGGAGAATTGCATGAACAAGTCAGTCACATAGAATAGCTTTTAAGTGCACTTTTGTAAGGTAACGGTCTTAAAAAAGTTAAGACTAGACTTTCGAATTTCGGTCCATTAGTCTTAATCTTATGATGAAGTTAGGATTTACTTATCAATCAAATCAAAGATTTCATCTCCAATACCAAATCCAAGCATTCTGGTCATGTCTTTAGGCTTTAATATTGGCACTGAAATGTCATTTTCCTTCAACGACGAGTATACAATAAATACTTTCTGCATAATGAACAATTCTAGTGCCTCTGGGTTTAATACGACTCCCATTCTCATACTTATCTGCCAACCATAAAAACCCGGAGTTGGAAAACTTGTAACGCGTATGTTGAATTTTCACCTTACCTAGAAGTTTAAAACAAGACATTATTTCACATACATGCCGATTCAATTATGTTTTGGAAACTTAAAGTTGCTGAAGGAAGAATTGAAACCATTAATCTGGTTTTGGCACTAAACAGAATTTTTAGCATGTCTAACGTTGCCTATGTACAATTTGAGATGTAGGAGAAGACAAACTTTTGTAGTGATGAGTTTTGTAGTGATGAGTTAGGCACATGAACTTTATGAACAACTACGCTGTCTAAACGTTTATGTTTGGCAAAGCTGAAAAATGATAATTTAAGCTCGGTGATCATACTTTTTATCAACAAATTTCGTAGGATCCACACATTTATAAGTACTTAAAGAAGCTACCAAAGAAAATGTTTTCGTGTGCACAATGTAGGTCAATATGATACTTGGTGAGGCACCAGCATAGCTGCATACCATGCGAGCTCTCCTGCTCGCCAGTCCAATATAGCAGGGAGCCATGGATACACAACATCCAGCCGAACGAACCACAACCTTATATCAAGGAATTCAGATAGCTCTCGAGGATCATATTAATCTTCTCTAGTGTAATTGATCGTAAATCCAATAGTACGTTCCAATAACTCCTTTGGATTCGCATTTGCAGCAAGAAAATCAACTAATGTAATTATATCATGTTAGGATTTATACTGTATTGACAATTCTTTAAACAAAAGGATTATTATAAAAGAATAGAATTGTTATAAAAGAGTTGTAACTTGTGTTGGCAATTTTTTAGGCAAAATGATTATTATAAAAGAAAATGTTTGCTATAAAAGAGTTGTAAAAGTCAATGAGTCTTTTAGAGGGTTGTATAGATGAACTAGAAGTCTTTGTATTCGAGTATAGAACAAGAAGAAAGAGTTGTCGAATTTACGCTAGCCTGTAGCCTAACCGATACTCGAACGTCCAAAGCAGAATTATTGTCGCCCGCCTATCGTTCGAATGACACACCTTTCGCTCGTCTGTAGCTACCCGGTGTTCGAGCGATGGTGTTTTTCTAGAAATCTTAGTTCGCAATTTTCAAGAGTTCTATCTATCTTATACTACCTAAACACCTCTTATTATAAATACTCAATGCCCAATACGTTTTTTGTGGGTGACTGATCATTATTTTACATCTTCATAACATCATTCCAACATTCAAGAACACATCCAAAATTTGAGATTAAACATTTGATTCTTGAGATCAATCAACCACAAGTTGGGAAAAACATCAAAGTCAAATAATTCAAAACACACACTTCCTAGATATAATAAAAAATGTACTTTCTCAATATCTTTCAGAGGTTGCTAAAGATTGAAGGAGGTTGGACCAGAAGCAAATGAAAAGTACAAGAACAATGTGTTTTTGGTGATTCACAGGAGATAGACAATTCCAGAAAATAGGGAGCATGTGTGAGTGAAACACGTTTCAGCGGGTCTTAAAGATTGTAAGAATTAGATCAGCAAATCTAGTAAGTTTTCTAGATTGAATCGTACTATAACTTCTTATTGTCTATAGTGGATGTTACTGGCTTGGTCCAAAAGTTTTTATCCAGTTAAGAGTTTTCTCCATTAACAAAGCTTGTGTTATTTATTGCTTTAATTATTATTGTGGCAATTCGACATATGATGAAATTGATTTGATTGATTAAACATATAAAACAATTAAAAAGTGACTTGTTGCTTTTAATTATTAAATTCAATTCCGTGTTATTCACCTATTAGGTGATTTTGGGGTCGAACTAATAACTTTCTAGTAGTATTAGAGCCCAAATTCGATTCCTAACCTTAGTTTTCCATATGAGTAGTTCATTGTTTATCTCGTCATGTTTTGATGGCAGTAACTATGTCTATTGAAAAGTTAGAATAAGAGGCTTCTTGAAATCTATGGATGAGTGTATTTGGTTGAGCGTAGTAAATGGTTGGGCTGCCCTTACTAGTACTGTTAATGATGTTGTCATCCCCACTCCTATAGCTAATTGGTTGAAGATTAATTTGGATGAATGTAATTGGAATAGTAAAGTTTTACATGCTTTATTTATGGATGTGTCACCAGAAGAAATTATGTGTGAGGATGCTAAAGAGGTTTGAGATATTTTAGATACCACATATGAGGGAACTAAGGTTGTTAAGAATTCTAAGTTACAGATATTAACAACTAGGTTTGAAGAGATTACGATGATGGACGATGAGACTTTCGATGACTTTTATGCAGGCTTGAATGACATAGTTAATTCTAACTTTAACCTAGGTGATAGAATTCCTGAGCTTAAGATTGTCAGAAAAATCCAGAGATCCTTACCTGAGAGATTTAGGCCTAAAGTTACGGCTATCGAGGAGAGCAAGGATCTAGATGCTATTAAGATTAAAGAATTGGTTGGATCTCTTCAAACTTATGAACTCACCATATCTCAACCTAAGAAGAACAAGTTTATAGCCTTGAATGCTGTTAGGGAAGAAGAATATGATTCTTCTGATTCGGAATCACTTAATAATGAAGAAATAACATACTTTGTTAAGAATTTTCAAAAAATCTTTAGAAATAAGAAGAACAAAGAGAGAAATAGAGGTGATTTCAGTTAGTTTAGAAAGATATCTAAATCTATGAGATATCATAAGTGTCAAGGTTTTGGCTACTATAGAAGTGAGTACCCTAATGATAAGAGAAATTATGGTAAAGCTATGAATGTAACTCTCACTGATGACGAGTGTAGCTCGGATGATCAAAGTGAAATGTCCACTCATGAGGAGAGTGGGAAGTTTATGGCATTCACTACTAGGATTAAAAATGAATATGATAAGGGCAGTGAGAAGGTTGAGGAAGCAGATAGTGGTAAGCAATCTGAGGAAGATTCTGAGGATAAGGAAGAGATTCGTGAGACTTATCAAAAATTATTTGAAACTAGTATTAAAATTAAGAAGGTGAATAAAGCCGTGCTTAAGAAAGTCAATGAATTTGAGATAGTTAGAGAGAAACTTGTAGCTGACCTTCAAGAGTATATCTTGTGCCTCCATAAACTAGATACTATGAATCAATCCCTAGAGTCTAAGATTAAGGATATTACTGGTGAACTTGAGAAGTCTTCTAAGAGATTTAAGGTGACCATTGAGAATGATGAATTAGAAATCCAGGTTAAGAACCTTCTGAGCGAACTTGAATATTCCAAGTCTCAACTTCTTACTTTCTCTAATGGATCTCAGAAACTGGATAGTCTTTTGGGGTTGAATAAGTCTGTTGGGAATATGAGAGGTTTAGGATATAAGAAAATTGATCATAATAGAGCTAGTACTTTCAAAACCATTTTTATCTTGCCACCAACCAGCCTGTGTATGTTCCTAATCCTGAACTCAAGAACAAGGGTGTCGTAGGAGAAAGGCCTAATAGACAACGTAGGACCTACCAACCTAGGAATAGATATCAGCGACCACATAAATGCCACCAACCATCATATGTATGTTCCTAATCCTGAACTCAAGAACAAGGATATCACAGGATAGAAGCCTACTAGACAACGTAGGACCTACCAACTGAGGAATAGATATCAGCGACCACATAATTTTGGACCTAGGCTTGTCCTTATTTGTTTCAACTTTGGTGAGTTAGGATATATAAGACCTACGTGTCGTAAATTCCTGAATAGAAATATAAATCAAAATTTCACTAGAGTTAGAAATTAGAATTTTGATGGTCGGATTGACTTCCTCACTAATCAAGTGAGTCATTTGACCAAGTTAATGATACAGTTGACTCGAAATAAGTCTTGTGGTAGACAAGTTTAAGTTAAAAAAAGTGATCTAAAAAAATTTGAAATGGATCACGGTACTTTTAAAGGTAAGAGTGTTTGTATATCTAACTAATTAGGTGTTTTGATGTATGTTTATACTTATTAATTGGCATTCGCTCATTATTGCGTGCATCTTTTTTTTTTTTTTTAATTTGATTTTTTCCTTTTAAAAACAATTAAAATTTTTTGAAATTTTGAAAAATCTAGAATAAGGGGATTTTTTTGTACAGCATGATATATAATTTACTTGAACATGCGTTTTGTGATCAAGTATGAGTTTAATTGATGTTCTGTAACAATTTTTCATTACTGTGTTTAGGTTTATGTGAAGTACTTAGTATAAGTTTCTTCATGTACTATTAGCACTACACACTATGGTCTTGCGAGTAAGTCTTGACCGCGTGTGTAAGATTTGAGATAGCCATCATCTATTGGTGAGGTGACTTGAATGTGGATTAACCTTAATTTAGTAGACCTAAACTCTAGTATATCCCCTTAAATAAAAAAAAAAAAATATTTCATCTTATACTCTTTTTCGAAACTTATTTGATTCAAGTAATTAAGCCCGAAAAGTTTCTCATAATCTAATACCCTATGGTTAACTAACTTGGAGTCATCGATCCAAAACTCATTACAGTGGTCATCTTAGTCGCTTAATGGCGAAAAATTTGTACATAAGATGTGAAAAATTGAAGAGAAAAATCATGAGTTTAAAAAGAAAATTATTAATCGTGTGAAAATGTATATATACTCAAAGTCAGGGGGGAGAAAAGAATAATATAGATAAAAATTGAGCTTTATTTATAGGTCCGAATATGTATTATTGGTTTGACTTTCATTAATAGGGAAATAAACTTATTTAACAGTGATGTTTAACCTGTCCTTTTTTCACAAACTTAAGGTTAGGAATCTTGATCACAAGGAATTAGTGGCACCTAACGCACACGCGTTACTTATACAATTTATTCCATTTAGACTTGAATTGTGTATGTGAAAAAGTTTACTAATCATTGATTATACTTGTGCATACTATCAATTGCATATTTAAGTTCTTATATATTATTTTTATATTTCCCTTCGTCATTTGTACCAGAAAAGGATAGAGATGATGACATTTTAATAATTTTTAATAATTTTAGTAATTTAATTTTATACATTTCAATTTTAATTTGGAAGAGTTTGCAGTAATGGGGAGATAATATTATTTCATGATAGTATTGGGAGAGATGATAGTATTTCATGCTTAGTTTTTTTTGAATTTTGATATTTTGTAATATTAATGTTATAGTTAGTGTTTTGGTTAACATTAGTACCACTTCTCAATCTAGTTAGCACATTTATGATAGTCAGCTTCAATTATTATATATTTCATGTATAACATGCTTTTACATTTGGTATTTGAGTTGTTGATTTCAGGAAACATGCTTCAAAGAATGCAAGAGACAAACATTTAATTTGATTTTGGGTATATTAGTTTATTTTTACGTTTTTGACCTGTATTGTATAATTTTGTCACAGAATGTCAAATGAGGAGATTGTTAGGATTTATATTGTATTGGCAATTTTTTAGACAAAATGATTATTATAAAAGAATAAGATTGTTATAAAAGAGTTGCAAAAGTCGATGAGTCTTTGAAGGGTTGTATAGATGAATTAGAAGTGTTTTAAGTTCGAGTATGGAACAAAGAGAAAGAGTCGTCGAATTTACGCTAGCTTGTCGCCTAAATAATGCTCGAGTGTCCAAAACATAATCATTGTCGCCTGCTTATTGCTCAAGCGACACACCTCTTGTTTTCCTTGCGCTTGAGTGACGGTGTTTTTCGAGAAACCTTAGTTCGCGATTTTCAAAAGTTCTATTTATCTTATACTGCTTAAATACCTCTTATTATAAATACTTAATGCCTAGTACGTTTTTTGTGGGTGGCTGATCATTATTTTACGTCTTCATAACATCATTCCAGTATCCAAGAACACATCAAAACTTTGAGATTAAACTAGGGCCGGGCAAAATGTCCGAATCGAATCGAGCGATTTTTCTTAAATGAAATATCTGAACGGGTATCCGAATCGAGAAC
>CAIGRM010151410.1:0-11076 GCA_903798335.1 Fraxinus albicans
ATGTTGCAAAAAGTGACATTAGCAACATTCATTTGAAAAATGTTGCCATAAATAATTGCAACATTCACTTAATAAAATGTGGTCAAAAGACCCTTTTAGCAACATTTATCAACAAATGTTGCCTTTTTAATGTTGCGAATGACTCTTTTTGTTGTAGTGATATATTTAATTAATTAATTAATTAATACATGAGTTTTGAATTTTGAAATTTAAAACTTGATAATTGAATTGCCCCATACTCAATGTTTGACTAGTGATTTTTTTCATTATGTTTTTTTGGATAGCAACTCAAAACACTACTCTTTTACTCATATTTGATACAGTGGATTTCCTTCATAACTGTTCGTGATTTTTTCTGTCTAGGATTGTCACATAAATTTGTGTATTTTGTTCTTATTTTTCTATTGCCTATACTCATTTTCTCGTAAGAGAAACCATTACCTGCTGCTCTACAACTATGTGGAATGATCTTCGTCCCACTAACTTGTCAAAAGCTATCTCAGATAGAGAGAAAATAAGACCATACGTGTCGTGCAGACGCAATATGCCCCATACAAAATCAAGGGCATATTGACGGTCGGTTATACTTTCGTATCTATCCGAATCTGAATCCGAATTCGAATCCAAATCCAGTGCAACGATAGCCGTAGCAGCAGTAATGTTGATGACAATAGCATTAATAGTCCATGTGCTGATTTTGTTCTTGAAGAAGATATCCAAATAGTGCAGAAAATATCCAAAAGAAAGGCAATTGATGGAGGTGGATGGGCCTATGCATATGCATACACTAGGTAATCAGTAGCACTTAAGAAACCCAAGGCAGCATAAGATGCAGCGAATTTGGTCTAGAAGAGTGGGAAAGATAACTAAGACAGCGTAAGTTGGAATGAAAATCAAAGCAGTAATAGGCCACCCAAGAAATTATCCATTTGCTTAGCAAAATAAATGTGGGGCAAGAGAGAAGGAGGGAACGAAGAATCTGCACTACATAGAGCTAAAGTGTCCAATGTGAGATTGGCTTGATTTTATACCTGTCCTAAAACCAGAAATTTGGCCCTGCCATGATTTTGGCCTAGAGTTATCAAAAGTTAAGTCAAACAACTCCTAATGATCTATTGAGTTGATATATATATCAACTTGTTCTTTAACTAGTCCTAGCAAATGGTACACGTAATTTTTTAGATCTTTTAATCGTATTCTAAAAATGTCATATTTTGTTGGGATAATTGTAATAGTAGTACCAAACATTTCATTTAGTAGCAAACTTTGTCCAAACTTTTAATTTGTGCCACCCACGGTACCAAACCTTTCATTTTTGTCACCAACGATACCAAACTTTTCAAAATGTCTGCAGCTGAAGTCCAAATGAATCGTTTCTGTTAGTTTGACCGTTAGTTGACCAAATAATTGGGTATGATAATAGTGTTGATTGATTTTAAAAGGTTAAAATTGTAATTTTACATTTTTTAATAATACAACAACCAAAATCAAATAGTTAAATTTTAAAACTCATTCCATTTTCTTCTTCTCCACCCCCTCCCCACCCTACTCCAAATTTGGGAAATCAACCTCTTCGAATCCTTGAATCCATGGCGTCAGAAACCTGTTGCCCAACTATGTAGATCTACGACTCTCTTCTCTTCTTCTCCTCTTTGGTCAAGATAGTCTTTTTGGCAGACTATTTCAACGGGAAATTCATATTTTTATCGAGGAGCTCCATTTATGATTGATTGTTAAGTCCAAATTTCTAATTCGACCTATGTAGATCTACATAGTTGGGCAACAAGTTTCCTGATGCCATGGATTTGAGGATTCGAAGAGGTTGATTTCCCAGATTTGTAAATTTGGGGTTGGGGTGGGTGGAGAATAAGAAAGTCAAATGGGTTTTAAAATTTAACCATTTGATTTTGGTTGTTTTATTATTAAAAAATGTTAAATTGCCATTTTAACCTTTTAAAATCAATCAACATTATTGTCAAAATCAATTATTTAGTCAACTAACGGTCAAACTAACAGACACGATCCATTTGGATTTCAGCTGCAGACATTTTGAAAGATTTTGTACCGTTGGTGGCAAAAATGAAAGATTTGGTACCATAAGTGGTACAAATTAAAGGTTTGAACAAAGTTTGCTACTAAATGAAAGATTTGGTACCGCTGATCCCTATTCTATTTGTTATTCTCTCTCGTGCCTTTGTATGCTAGACATGTTATTTAGATTCAATAATTGTATTCTCCCTTTCTTGCGTCATGGACTGTTAGGAATAATGAATGAAATTTTCTGTGACCCTTTTGTTGTACATCATGTTTTGAAGAATACGAAGCTCGTGCTCTTTTGCAACCCTCTCTCGTATCGGAAGAGCAAAGACATATCCTTAAAAAATGCTTATGTTCATTGGCAAATCCAGCCAAATTCACCTTTAATTTTTTTTAAAATAAAAACATTTTTTTATGTGTAATTTTTTTCTTTTTGACCCGTCTTAAAAATTTTCTTGAATCCGTCCCTGCTTATGCTTATTGCCTGCCCTTCATTTCGGAGAAAATGAAGCATAGCGACTATAAGAACCCGGCGATTGTAGGAGGTTGGCCAGTAGCTAGGTCACTGGCCCCATTGAAAAATGATACTTTTTCAATATAATTTTTTAAAAATATTTTTTATATTCTACGCTTGAAATTTTTTTCATAGTTAAATCAAATCCCACTAGTTTCAAGAATCCTGGCTCTACCATGGTAAGGACCATCCACATAAACCTCAAAGAATTATATTCAGGTATGTTCTTCTTCCTTAGACTTGTGACTCTATAATTACATCAAATTATCTAGACCAGCACCTACAGATTCATTATCTATAAAGAGTATTTTATATATTATGGAGATCGTATCTTTAAATTTAAAGAGTTAAATTTTTGTACACTCAAACGGGCTATCTATTTTGGCTCTTCATTTTGCTTTTCTCAAAAAATATTTTTTAATGTCAATTGATCTATCAATTTAAATGTGGATTGAATAATTTAAAAAATAGAGTATTGAAATATGTTCTTTATTCAATGCAATCCTTGTACATTAAAAATAGAGAGTGAATTTAGTTCTATGAATTTAGAGATTCAAATTCACTTTTTATTTAAGAAGTTAAAATAGAAAGTCCATTATAGCTCATTTTTAAGTATTGACTCTATAAAATAAAAAATATTTTGTATTTAGAAAATCTCATGAAGATGCTCTAAGTATATAAATTGTAGTTCCTATAGATATATAATAAGTGAATAATAGTCATGAATTGTAAAAATGTGAGAATAAAATTTATGTTAGATCGATATTAATTATAATTTAAAATTTGCCAAAAATGCATGGAATCTACAGCTATGTGTGATTAATGTTATCTAGCACCATCGATGCTAGCATCCATCTAAGTGATATTCAAAGAAAATGGGGTTGGGGGTAGCCCTTCCCCCTCCCTATGCCTCTGCATGCACTATTGCCTCTTTTATCACTAAACGATCTTTAGATATCTTAATGGGTAATCTAAATTGTTTTCCTCTTGATGACATAACTTTTCCCCCATCGTCTCACTTTTAATTAGACCACTACAACTCCTAATTTGCATCAATCATAACAATTTCTTATACTAATAAAGAAACTTTTCGCAGACAAGAAAAATAGAAACAAAGAGGATGAGAAATTATCATAACGGATATAAGAAAAAACTTGTTATATATACATAAAATAATTATACAAATGCAATATTTTCATGCCATACAACTCTAACCACTCATAAATTCACAATTTGTATGTGCATTCATTCTCCTATTTTGCGTGTCAAGTGTCAACACTTGACTGTTCACGTTTTCTGCGCATTCATTCTTCTATTTTGCAGGCCAAAACTTGACTACTCATGTTTTTTACGAGTATTTACCATTGTATCACTTGATTACTCACATTTGAGCTTTCACGTGATGAAAATGTACCTTTTCATTCTTTGGCTAACTATAGTTGAATCAACGACGTAATGCCAAGTTAGAAAGTATTTAATAAATCAATTAACAAAATAATGTGTCATATCATTAATAACATTTATAAGTATTTTGCTATTTGTATATCTGGTATACGCCCTCTCACAATAGGGGACCTCATATCCAATAAAAAAAAAATCATGGATCCCTCCTATTGTGAGGAGAGCTATACACACATATCAAATCATATTTATAAATAGTAGACCATACTCATAATTGTTGTCTATACCCTTGAAAATAAAATTTCAATAGTTTAACTATAAATAATTAAATAACGGGAAAATTGCAGTCGCGGTACCAAACCTTTCACTTTTTTTGCAGATTTTGCTCAAACCTTTGTTTTGTGCCACCCACGGTATCAAATCTCAAAAAATTAATTAATTTCCAGTAAATAAAAAAGTGCAATTTCGGAATTACATTATTTCCCTATCTATTATTGCACTGCACTGTTCACTTTCCCTCCATTTTCATCACTATATTAATATCCTTCTCTCTCCCACGCCCACACAGCTATTCAGGAAAGAATGACACTCAGATGGAGATGATGTATGCATGTATGGTTCCCCAGTGCAGATGAAGACCTCATGGACGAACCTGAACCCAAGAAGAAGATTTATCTCTTGTCCTCGAAGCCAAGATCTGGGTGGATGTACCTATTTCGTGTGGTCTGGCCCTCCTATATGTGAGAGATCTAAGGAGCTAATTCCAGGTCTATTACGGGCAATGAGGGAAATGGAAGCTTAAATCAGCAACCTCTAAGCAACAAGACCAAATTTGTGGAAGACGTGGTTGTTCGGCTTTGTGTGTTGTGTTTGTAAAATGGGTTTGTACCTAGGTATTTCAGTTGGGTTTGTAAAATGGTTTTGTACATAGGTATTTCGGCTGGGTTTGTAGGGTGGACTTTTTTAGCTTTAGAAATTTAGGCTTAGTGTTTAGGCGTTGGGGATTTTGTGTTGTATGCTGTTAAACGTGGATATAAATGTGGTCGTGTAATGTGCCATTTTCCTTCAAATGAAGTACCCATTTCTGACTGTGTTCTAGACGGTGCTCACTTTCCCCACATCTATTTTTGTTCCTACTTTTGTTTAATAAGAAGTTAAAGTTTGCAGCACGCGCCAAACGTTTCGTATATTGTGCATCAGAGGTACCAAACATTTGTCACAAAAACCAAGACTGGGTTTAAGGGAGTGAGTTGATGGCGTCTTGCTGTTGCAAATGAAAGTACTAAACCTTATATTGTAGTTGCAGTGAAAGTACCAAACCTTTGGTTACCAATGCACCATTAGTACCAAACCTTTGGTGATCGTTGCGTAACGAATACCAACATTTTTCATACAGAATTTCGCTGAAATTCAGGTCACACCATTGTAATGTAATGAATTCAACATTAATAGTCCAGAAAAAAATATGAAATAACAAGATTTGCCGCATATGCTTTCAATTCCATTCCACATTTGAACAAGTACAGCATTGCCAAAATAATTACAGTTCACTTTTACAAAATCATTTGATAACATTGACAAAATAAGTTCACTTTCTAGCAAAAAAATATGAAAGGAGAAAACACAGTGTTCAAGATTTCGATCCTTGAGTCTTCGTCTTCTTCAGCCTTGATCTTAAAATTGTTCCAGATGATGGTGCTCTTATCTTCCCCCTTGACACACTTAACTATGTATCTTGTTGAGACTCCGGTTGTGTGCTTGCTTCTGCTTCTTGTTGTGAACTAGCTTCACTAAGCAACAGTCCCTTGTAACTTCTTTTGTTATGTCCAAATCCCCCTCAACGTTTACACGTCATCTTCATGCCACTTAATCCCAACTTCATTCCTGCAGGTGGCTCCGTCTGTGACCTTTTTCTCACCTTTTTTGGTATGCTAGCCTATTTTTTCTTATGGGGTTCATTCAAAGGGTGCTTTTCCAGCTCTGGCCCTAGCTCTAGCCCTGACATAGGTTGGATTACTGGGGAGTAACACGTGAGGTATTTTTCATTGCTGTAACAGGGATCGATGTAGTCATATGTGCCTATTTCCCTTGACAGCATGCCTGATATTACATGGGGACGTGGCATTCCAGTCAGCTGCCATTTTCTGCATGCATATTCATGTTTTGTCAAATCAACACTCCACCTCATCCCATCTCTACTGGTTACCTCGAACTTTTGACTGCCTGTGTAGATTGCCTTCAAGTATCTCGCCTCACCCTTAGCCATCCCAATGATTTTCATTACCCTAGGCTCGAATGCATTATCCCACCTCTGTACTGATTCCATTTTTGCATTCATTCTTATCATTTGTTGATGTCTTATTGTTTCCAGCATAGAGATTATAGGCTTCTCTCTAGCAACAATGAAGAATTGAAAGCCTCATACAGGTTATTCAGAAGAATGTCACAATTGGAATGAACTTCAAAATGGGATCTGCTCTACTGAGAGGGTGGTTTCTCATTAAACCAGTTGTAAGCATCTTCATTAACTTCTTTCAACCCATTCATCGTATTCCTCCACTCAAGCACAGTTGTGGCCCTTACTGTAGCCCCAAAAAAGCTCTTAAGTGTCAGTCATTTGTGGGCCAACTGTATAAATGTCTTGCACAACACCTATGCATGCTATGGGGACATACAATTTTCAGGATCAATTCCTACAGCGACTAGCAAATGTCCACCTCGTGCAGACTTTATGAAGCAACCATCCAACCCAACAACTGGTCTACATCCAGCCTTAAAACCCGCTTTACAAGCCCCTAAACAAATATACAATCTCTTAAAGCTAGGACCTGACCCTTCAATCTGCACTGTGCTACCCAGATTTGTTCTCTTTAACTTCTCTCCATAATCCTATAAAATTTTGTACTGCTCAGTTGCAATTCCATGCACCACTTTTGCATATTTGGATCTTGTCCTGTAGAATTGATACTTTGAAATCTCATACATACAATCTTCTTTCACAATTTCCACAAAATTGCTCATTGGCATATTGGGATCAGACCTAAACTTTCTAATGTATTTATTTGCCAAATAACCTGCATTCACTCTTTCATTTTGCCACACCATGGTGCATGTGTGCTCATCTCTGAAGGTGTTTATTCTGAGGTTCTTACCTGGTTATTGGTATGCATATAGCACCCAAGGGCAGTTCTCCTGATATTTTACCCTCAGTTGTGTTTTCATATTTTTCACATATTTGAGTTGTTTGGAATTTTTAACTGAGTACTGAACAATTGTAGCCCTTAGAACCTTGACATTGTCAAACTGCATCCCTAACTTGAACTTTGGATCATCCATGTCAGTAGCAGGGTTAAACCAGCACTCATTCATGCTCCGGCAGATGATCCATCAACCTCATCGTTACTGGATAAGCTCCTAAACTCAACTGAGTCGTCATAATCTATTCCAATTTCTTCTTTAGGAGCTGCCTTACCATCTTGTTCACTCCTACTATTTATATCAATCCCAAACCCTTTACTCAACCTGAAACCTGTGGTTGTATCATCATCATCTATGGGTATATTTTCTTCCTACTCATACTCCGAGTCATGGAAATCCTCCAAATAACCCTCTTCATATTCAACTATTTTAGTGTCAACATGTGCTTCAGTTTCTTCTGGTTGCTCTCGTACACTTTGTTGCACCTCAATTTGTTCTTGTTGTTCTGGTACACTCTATTGCACCTTAGTTTCTTCCGGTTGCTCTGGTACACTCTGTTGCACCTCAGTTTCTTCTGATTGCACATCACAATGTGGTTCACCTTGCTGTCCTTCATTGTCCCCAGAATGCACCAATGATTCACCATGTTCCATTTCAGTTTGTACAGCTTGCACATCTGATTGATCATGTTGTACTCCAGGTTCACCGGCATTCACATCTGATTCACTATACTGCACATGACTTTCATCAGCATGAACATCAGTTTCACCAGCCTCTAATTCTGATTGACCATGCTGCAAATCATCTACTTCTTCGACAATGTATGACTCATCACCTTCTAATGAATCATCATAAACCTCAACAGCATAGCATGATTGCTCCTCGACCACTGATGCCTCATGCCCACTAAACTCTTGAAAATGTAACAACTCCTCCTCAATCTCACAATCAACTACAGAAATATTTTCATACCATGGCAACTCCAATACCTCAACCACAGGCAAGCAATACACTTCAGCAATCCTCTTTTCACCAAGCCACTTCACCATATTTATGAAATCTAAATCTTTCACCAACTAGAATGATGTCTCGCTAATCCTCCTATTTTCCATCTTGTACATATATCTGACTATACCAGAATATCTCATCATCTTCATGGTATTGTCAAGCAGAAATCTGTTGAAGAAGTCCGGATCGACATAGTCTATGTAACTTACTATGCCATGCTCGTACTCGAAATTTGTTATCTTTCCCAACAAAGTTCCATCATGATGTAGGTATATGCTAAAATACTTCGTATTTTCCCCTGAAAAAATGAAAAAAAAAAAAAATTAAGCCCTAACCCTTATTTGTTCGAGCAATGCACAGATACAGAACGATCGATTACACAACAAGATAACTTCCAAGTTATCAACTCATGCAAAATTTTCACATTTTTCAGTATGAGACGACAAAATATACACACAGCTTGTAATCGCATGGTTTTATAGCGCAAATGGGGATTTCAGGGTGCACACTTACCGTATACAGGTTGGGGAAGCGAGCCTCGAATATGGACTCCAAAATTTGATTCAATTTCATCTTCTTCTTCGTGGCGATCGTCTTCTTCTTCTTCATGCGTTTTCAGAGTTTCCATAATGGATATGGGATTGGAGTGTAGGCATATTTCATTTTAAAAGAGAAATAGTGTGATTTCGAAATTGTCCTTGTTTATTTGCTGGAAATTAATTAATTTTTTGAATTCTGGGGTCAACGAACAATTTTCTTGGTCAAACGGACGGAAACCGTCCTTGAGTATTGTAGCTACGAATTTTTTAAAGGTTTGGAACCAGGGGTAGCACAAAACAAAGGTTGGGCAAAGTTTACAACAAATAGAAGGTTTGGTATCGCGGCTGCAATTTACCCTTAAATAATTTTGATCTCGTAATGTTGTACCAATTTTTTTTATTATGAAAATAAAGAACATGTCATTGTCCGAATTAAAGAAATAAATCATAGTTCTTAGCCCATATTTGGCTCCAATTTTTTTAAAATTCACGTTCACCCAAATTCAATCAGAATATCTATAATTTTTATCAATTTTTGTAACTGAGCCCTTGTTTAGTGATGATTAAAATTAGATTTTTAGTAAATTTTGATAAAAGTTGATGATGTGTGTAATTTAAAAGTTGTGGGTCACATAAATTGTGTGAATAAAATTAATTGTTGATTTTGATTAAATTCTAAATTTTAATTTCTACCAAACAATGACTAAATATTTTATTAATTTTTATCAAAATTTATTAAAAATTTGATTTCGACACTAAAGCTCCGTTTGGTGCACATTTTGAAGGTAAGAATGCATTTTTACTATTGATGTGATGAGGAATATGTGGTTGAAAAAAAAAGAAAATGTTATTGATGTGATGAAAAATATTATTTTATTGAAAAATGTGTGATTGAAAATGAGTAGAAGAATTTGTGATTGAAAAAAATAATGTGAGCCAACCATGGCCTAAAATATGTTCAAATCAAACTGCTCTAATTTCTCTCACCCACCAAACTAATATGACCGACAAATTACACAATCAAATCCACTTGACCCTAGTCAATACTAGTAGTCAACCACACCCAAATTGGCATCAAACATCCCTCTTTCTCTATCCTCCGAACCCGTTTACAAGATCCAAACCCTATATACATATTCGATTTTTTGCGATGCCAAAATGAAATTGCCTCTTATGCCTATTAATTCAATTTGATTTTATTATGGATTTAGCTCTTCTTAGGGTATTTATGTAAAAATACAGTCCAGACTAGAGTCAACAGAAGTCATAACCACCCAACAGAAACCCAAATAAAAATCCAAACCCGGAATTAATGTCCGGATTCTAAATTACAATTTAGTCCCGAGTTCAATGTTTTTCAGAGGCCTAATTTAGTCATTTACAAAGGAGGTGTAATTCGCTCATAAAGATTTTATTATTAAAATCGAATATGAAAACGCAGAAAGGTTCGTAAAGAGGACAGAACCTTTACCTTCTGTCTGGAAAAAAACTCACGTACACACCGACTGTGTGTTGGAATCCGGCCATCGAAGAGAATAAACAGAGCTCTAAAGCTCTTGAAGAAACGGTAATGGAAATTTCAAAGCAAAACAAGGAGGAAGAAATTTTTAAGGAAAAAATCGAAAAAGATGAAAATCAGACGGAATTGAGTAGTAATAATAGCTGTGATTGTACAGTTGAGAACGCTTTAACCGGAAAGGGAGGAGAATTACAAGCTTCTCAAACCGGCAACGTATCTTCTTCGGTGCTGCTATTGGAGAGTGATTTGCAGGCCCATTTTAGTGCCTCATCTCACCTTCTCTCGGGTATGTGTATAATTCTTCGTCTTTTGCTACGCGCGCGCCCCCGTGTTTTTATTTCGTGCTTATAATAGCGAGGTAATTAACTTATATAGATGAATTTTGTAGAACCAAATTGATTATGTGTGGAATGGGTGTGTTTACGTGCATGTGTACGGTAAATGATTGATTAGATGCAGTAATTGTGATAAATTTTGGTATTGGCAGAGGTTCCGATCCAATGCTCTCTGCAACCTCTGCAATCGGTGGAAGATTTGAAGGTAAGTAGTGAGTTCACACACACATTTATGGACTTAAGTTTTGATTTTCGTAATCTTTCATCTCCTGTGAAGAAAAACTAATTTTTCGTTTTGCTGATTTTGTTTATGAATATTTCTGTTGTATAACCGAATTTTTCTAATTGTTTTTGTTGTTGCCCACTTTTTCCATTGATCTTTTTTAAACCTTATCCGGAAAATGAGTTGGTTGCACAATTATAAGTTTCATCTGGTTTTTTAGATTATGTCGTATTTAGACTTTTGATTTTAGGAACATAATAGTGTGGACTCTTGATTAGAGTGACTTGACCTAAGAGTGCAAG
>CAIGRM010151421.1:0-15702 GCA_903798335.1 Fraxinus albicans
ACCAAATTCCCAATCCCGTGAACCAACCAAATTTCCAATCCCATAAACTGGGCATATACTAAACCAAATTTCCTATCCCATGAACTGGCATATACTAAACCAAATTTTCAATCCCATGAACTGAGCCTATACTAAACCAAATTCCAGATTACCTACTATAACCAAAAGCTTAAAAAAAAACTCCAAACAAGTTTAAGAGGAGAAAATACCAAACTCCGCGCAAAAGCCACCACCAACAACTCTCGCGGCCTAAAAACAAAACACCGAATAGCTAACAAAACGCATGGCCCAAATCAAAATTTTCAGCCCACACAAGCTAACAATCCACAATAAAATCAAACCAATTAAATAATTGACCCAATTACTCCAACAAACCCCTTATAACGATATCTGCCAATTTGAAGTCTTTTTCCACAAACTGAGTAATGCAGTAGGATAACTGCTGATGNTAAAATCAAACTAATTAAATAATTGACCCAATTACTCCAACAAACCCCTTATAACGATATCTGCCAATTTGAAGTCTTTTTCCACAAACTGAGTAATGCAATAGGATAACTGCTGATGGTAAATTGCTACTGGCTTGGGCATATGGAGTGGTATCAAAGCCTGCCCAAGAAACAATTTGTGCTCCTCCTTCATTGGCAGTGTAACCCCATTAATTATACTTCCAAGAATCTCCAAAAGCTCTACAATTCCACTGCACTTCTCTATCTCATATATGAACCGATGGAAAATATTATTTATTGTCTTCCTAATAAGTGGCCTATGCACCATGAACTTCCCATATATCCTATGCAGAATTGTCTTCAAATACTCCATCTCCCTCATATCCTCGGAATCAAACAAATCTAGCAACTTCAACACAAAAGAATAGTCAATATATCGTTTTGCAATCTTTGTATCTGTGTCAGATGAAACCACATATCGCAATAGAAATTCATAAACCAACTGTAAATGGTGCCAAGAGGGATCGAGGTAAGACTCTTCTTCTTCGGGGTCTATATTTTCAGACGCTGTGTTTTCATGGGAGGCTGGGGACAAGCAACGGAAAATATTCAAGGATATCATTTGTATCATTTCCTCTTGATTGGTTTCAAAAATTTTACTTGACCCAGATTGAATAAAATCTACAAGCTTCACGAGGGTTTGTCCTTTAATCTCCTTTTCTCTCACCATCTTAAGGGTATCCGAGAAATCAAATTGGAAGCAACAGATTTGGAGTTTCCGCAAGAATGAACTTTGCCGCTCGGAAACTGGGACATCTCGGAACATAGGTAGATTCTCAATGGTTCCAAGAAGAAGAACCATTCCAGCCGTGGCAGGAAGTTGTTGCAATTGGGATGAAACGGGTAGTCGGCCCGAGAGGCATCGTTAACAACAACATTGGAGGTAGAGACAGGACCGGAGCTCCGTCCGGTCGGAGCACAGACATAATCAACGGAGGTGCCATCCGATTTTGCCACCTTGCGAATGCGGTGGCCTCTCTTCATGATTTTATTTAACTTCTTCCCCCTTTATAACAATTAAAACCCTAACCCTAAACACCACATATGTATGTAGATACAATATATGTGGTATATATAGTTAATTCACGTGTACAAAAATCTAAATCGTGAAAAGCAGTAACTAGAAAGCGAGATATTGGACTAAGAAATAAAAAAGCAACATTGGTAGCCGGACGAGAGGCTTGCCGGAAACGAAATTCAAAGATTAATTTGTTTAGGAAAGAAACTGCTCTGATACCATGTTAAACAATCCAAAAAAATAAAGAAAATGAAAATGAGGTTAGGATTTCATTAATTCTGCATAATGTAATTGAGTATAAAATAATGATTTAACCTAGAAACAAAGAGACTATATATAGGCTAAATAAATTAAATTGAAAAGACTATTCTACCCTTAATAAATAATAAAATAAAATAACCATATACTTCTTAACAGATAATTTATATAGGTATGTGGTTGTTCTCTTATGAAACAATATATGTAAGAGTTGCACATATTGATTTGACTTGCAAGTTTAAGCAAACAAGCTTAAATCTGATTATGTTCTTTTTCTTTCGAAAAATTATTATTTGAGGATTTCTTTTAAATAAAAAATATGATCGTGTATACAAATAGAAAACAGAAGAAATTTCAGCGAACAAATGATTTGGAAAGTGATTAAATGAAAATATAAACAATTGTAAGTCGTAAGTATTATAAAATGATAAATAAATATTAGTGGATGAATTTAGTTTAGAGTGATAATATTTTATTTTTTATTTTTGTTTGTTCAAGCAAATTTACCTAAAAATAAAAAGGCAATATAATTTTTTTTTTCAAAAATAAATATATAAAATAACATCTCTTTAAAAAATAGGGAATATTTATCACATCAAGTGAGAATCATTTTTGGACGATTTTAATCTTACTACAATTTAATTATTTCAAAAATACCTTACTTTTCGTTTTTCTATATGTAATAAATACTACAAAATTCTTGTCATGTACGAATTTTTTGTTATTAATTCTCAATTCATTAATATTCACACAAATCTAGAATCAATGAATCTTGGTCTACATGAATTTAAAGTTATTATAAATGAATTTATTTCTATTCATGTATTTATGAATTTAATTTGTGTTTAAATTTATGTATTAGTAATTAATTCTTATTCTTATATACCAAATGTAGTATATAAATATTTCTTATTCGTGGCATTTAAGCATCACATAAAAATTGAATTATAGAAGTTGAGTTTTGATAGTACAATTTTCTCTTCAATTTCAATAATAAATTTTATTTTATTTAGTTCGTTTGAGACTCATCATATCATCCCAACAAATTGATATCAAATACTCACTCCGTTCCATTTATATAAGCTGATTTTATTTTTCACACGATTTACGAAATCTTATTTAATGTTATTGAAAAAACAGTTTTTGCCAATAACCTTTCTAGTCTACCCTTATTTATATCTATATAATTTCAAGATTAAATGGAAAAAAATTAGTTATAATGAGACAATTTAAATAATGGTATATTAATAAATGAATAAAACAAAATATTTTTAATAAAGAAACACGACTATATAATTGAAAAAAGAAACTAACGAAAGTCAGTCTATAAATGGAACAGAAGGAATATTATTTTTACAATATTATCTTAAAATAACATTTAATGCACGTTCAATTTGACTCGTATAAATAAAGATAAGAAGATATTGTGTAAATAAGAATTGGAAAAAAAAAAAGAAAAAAGAAAAAGACTTGGCAAAAATCTACTAAAAACACCTTACACACACCCCAAGTCGCAAACATTAAAGAGGGTGGGATGGTTTCCAATCAGTATGAGCCAAATCCAATCCTGCTCTTATTATTTTATTTTATTTTATTTATAGAAAAACAATTTCTTCAATCAATCAAGCAGTTTGGTGACGAAAAAGATGAAGAGTCTTCTACAACCATTACCAACATCCTTCACTCTACGCTTCCTCCCTTCTACCCTCTCTCCCAGTACTACCATTATACTCACTCCCGCTCCATTACTTCATCTTTCTCAACCTCCTTCCATACGGCGTCGTCTCTCTCTCCAATCCATGGCCTTCTCTTCTCAATCTTTAACTCAAGTATCACGTTTCTCCTTTTTCCCAATTTCACTTTATAATTCTCTCTATTATTTATTCACTCTTCATTCTTTTTCGTATTTTTTCCTACAGAATTTATCCACTCCCGATGATAACGTTTTTCAACTCATCCAAGCTCATCAGGTTTCCATCTATTTTTACCATTTATATGTAAGGGATTCGTATTGTTTTTTTTTTTTTATTAATTTTCAATTTGTAGGAAAAAGCAGCTCGCCTGCCTCCGATTGAGGAAGTCAGAACCCTACTCGATCACAGCTTACGCGGCATCCTTTCCACTTTCTCTCAGGTTTACTCTTGATTTGCCATGAACTGGTTATTTTCCGGATTGAAAAAAACTAGTTAATGGCATCAGAACAATTATAGTTACAATTGATCAACTCTGGTAAATTTTCGTTTTGACAATCGCAATACTCTAGATTGTGAAAATTGAAAAAAAGCACACATCATGTCATACTGTATGCAGTACAATGGGCATTTGCTTCAAAGATTCGATTTGTATTCTTGCTACTCATGTTGGCATACACAAAAGTACAGCTTACAAGTTTGGGTGTATTACTGACTGACTGACTGATTAATTGTTGTACATTTCCTGGAATCTAATGCAGAAGCACGAGGGTTATCCATCAGGTTCCATGGTTGACTTTGCTTGTGATGCTTATGGATCTCCAATATTAGCTGTCAGTAACTTGGCAGTTCATGCAAAGGTTTGTATTATAATCTGGAACTTGTTAATCTAAGAAGCTTTAGCAACATTTGCTTGACCCTTGCTATAAGATGACTATTCTCCTTGACCCTTCTTGACTTCTCAAACTTAGTGAATGGAAACATTGAATTTCCTTACTCCTTCAAAATGGTATTCCAGTGAAATTTCGCTACTGTGTATATGTAACATTCTGTCTTTAAACATGGAATTTTATTTGAGGAAATTCTTCCAATGATGAGATTGGTGTAAAAAACATTCAATCTTCAGAATATTCATGAACTTCTCCTCTATATATATTCTAATTTTGAACGTTGCTAATTGATGCAGGACCTGTTAACTAATCCCAAATGCTCACTGCTTGTCGCAAAAGATCCAGAGGATAGGTCCGACTTAGTTATTACAGTACACGGCGATGCAACTCCAGTAAGCATTGCTTTTTCTTCAATTTTTAGACAATGCTCTCATCCAGTTTTCGTGACATCTAAATGCAAGTTCCATGTGGTCATGCATTATTCTACTGATCTTCTGTTCTATACCTGCGGCATCTGATATGGAACATTATATTACTTGTTATAGGTCGATGAGATCGAAAGAGATGCTGTTCGCTCTGCATATTTGGCTAAGCATCCCAATGCATTTTGGGTGAGCTTCAACTTCTTCATTGTCAAGTTTGTTTGTGTTTCATGGCTTTAGTCCTGTATGCGTGATGTATTATTATTTTTTAGTTGTAGTAATGAGACAAATCTTTGTGAAGGTCGACTTTGGTGACTTCCAATTCCTGCGCATTGAACCCAAAGTTGTACGATATGTCACAGGTGTTGCGACAGCTTTGTTGGGGTCGGGAGGTTTGTCTATTATCTACCATTTTTCCTTCACTTTTATTCCATGTTTCTTATCCATGTCCTGCCTTTTTCTCTTACCCACGCACTTTGGTAGTCACTTGTAGAGGAACAAAGTTGGGCCCTGTGATATGTAAACCGGTTTTTGTCGTTGTATGTTCTGTTCAAATAATTCGTAGCTGCTTATTTCCTTTCAAATATTTGCAGAATTCAGCAAGGAGGAGTTTAGAACTGCCAAAGTGGATCCCATATTTCAGTTTTCAAAGCCTATAACTGTATGTCCTTGCCACAAAATGCATATGCATTGAACTTTCTTTGTTGATTTTCTTTGGTCTTCATCATTTCTAGGTTTTACTGACTTTCTTTTTCTTTTTCTTCAGTCCCACATGAATAAGGATCATACAGAGGATACAAAGCAGATTGTGCAGCACTCTCTGTCGATACCGGTAATATTAAGAATTTCAATTTAAGTTCTTTCCATCAAAATTTCAGGGCAGGGTTTTTCTGTGATTTTGTAATTCTACTACTTATGGAGCTTAAACTAATTGATCTTCTGAAAAGTTGGATGGATATGGGACATTTGGAAGTTTCAACCACTTAGTTTTAATTTTATAAGGTTTACTAATTGTTGATACAAGATATGGAATGTGTTATTCGGTCTTTGTTGTTCTTTTCCTAGTGCCTAGATTGTAAATGTGGGTAAAATATTCTCTAGAAGTAAAATGTGATTGTTAGGAAACAAGTACAATAATCAATATTAAAAATAAATGGTTATTTTACACAGGGCATCCTACTCTAATGGAAGGTACTGCTGTTAAATGTCTTTAATTCATTGTCTGAAACTTCTTAGCCCAAAATTATCGCCATGAAATTTGTACAAGAACTTTTTTAAGAGTATATACTCAGGATTGGCCTCAAATTTCATAGTTTAAGTTATTATAAAGATGAGCAGCGTTCCCTTAAATGTGTTTGTATTATTTGCCTGCATTTGTGATATGCATATTTTTATCCATAAGTTTCTGTTAAATTATTCTTACACCTGGTGAAGATTTCATAAAGTTCCATTTTAATAATTTTCAGGTGGATTTTGCTTACATGTTGGACGTAGACAGTCTTGGTTTCAATGTGAAGGTTATACTGACAGTCTCGTCTAATGTTTATCCCTATTTAAGATATTTTTGCTCGGATAATTTTGTCCCAGAAATTTTACCCTCGTACGGCAATTTTTATAAACTTTATTGAGTGTTTTATATCAAAATCATTTTTTTATCCTTAGGCTAGCTGCCAAGGAGAGACATTCAAGCTTCGAATTCCTTTTACTAGACGTGCAGTGGACAGAAAGTGAGTCATCAATTTTCTGGCAGATGATAAAAATATTTGAAAGTGCTTCATATATATGGTAAATGATATCCATACATATCCGGTTCCTATCATCATAATGTGGACCTATGGAAACGGGCCATGTTCATGGAGAAATGGGAATATGAACTTTGGGATTTTGCCAACTGAGATACCTTGCATATGAACATTGGGAAAAGCTATTCTGTGAAGAATGGTGGATGAGCATTGCTGTTGCTATAATTATGTCTCAGTAGTTATTTCTATTATTTCGTTTAGAACATAATACTTCTTGCAATTGTGACTCTCATTATGTTTTTCTCATTTTTCATTTCTAACTTCTTTAGGGATGTGAAGACACTCATAGTTGAAATGCTTCAAGCAGCCAAGACACAGGGAAATTGATTCCATCTGTTTACTGGGAATAAAGGTCTGCCTGCATTATCATTGGTTCCCGTGTTTATCACAGTTCGCCATCTGTTTGTTGTGTTTCATTTGTCTTGTGGCTTCTTCATTGTGAACCAGTAAAATACAGCATTTTTTATGCATTCAAACCCATCTGACATTCATTGTCCTGTTACCTAGACTACGAGAAGATTAATACGTATAATATATGTTAAAGGATTAGTTGGAGTAAAGGAAAACTTAGTTTGGAGTGGAAAGAAATACAAGCGGGGTGTAATTATGAGCACTCTTACGAAAAAAAAAATTAGCAATGTTATCTATGCATGGAAGTGATATTTCGCCTTTATTTGAGATGAAAAATGGCATTGGTTTAATTATATTTCCCCTTGCAGCATCAGCATGGCAGGGTAAAATAAGATGATGTTGAACGTGTGAATGCCCTTTGTGTGTATGTTGGTTGAAGTGTGTGTGAGTGAATAAGCACTCGTTTGAATTAGAACGACGGCTTGTACAAATTACCTATACAATGCTTTAGATAAATTGTTTTGTTATAATACATTTTAAATAGTCGGTGGAAAGGAATCTTCTCATCCTCATAGGCGAAAAGATCATGAATTGGTTATAGGCCAAAGCCCAACTGACGTCACAACCAAAAAATCCACCATTCTTTGTAGCCCAACTTCCAATTTTTTGTCTTCCCGTCCGTTCTATATGTTTTGGGTGTAAATTTGTTGTTTGCAATTGCTCCACCATTTTTGGGTAAATTCTAATCGCGGTAAATATATGACCACGTTTGACCCCATTTCTTAAAGGGGAAATTAGGCCCAATACGGGCCCGTAAGGAACAAAATTGAAAAATACACTTTAAGCTAATTAAATAATTCCAAACGTAAATTATACGTCAAAATTTCAACGAATTTTGCCAACTTCTCGAACCTCGGTAACAGGCGTTTCAAGCTACAGGAATCTAGTCTTTGTGATCCTTTGATTATTGATACCAAACAGAGAGCAGCACCAGTTTGAGTATTAGATTCATGTTCTCTGAACAGAGATTCAAGGAATGGCTTGGTAATGGAAGCAAAAGATGGCGCTGTGAGACGTGAAGAGAGGGAGAGAAAAGCAGATACGCAGGCAGAGCGAACCGAAGAATTAGAATCCTGGAGTCGGCAGACGATGGCGGAGAGTAGTTTGGACAGGTTTAGATACAATTCTTCTGTGGTTAATTTTCCTCTCTTGTTGATTATGGTTTCATCGAAAATAATTACACTTCCACACATTTTGTTTGTATTTAATGCTTGTGAAGGAGATGGATACAAAAGTGTGTATGCATTGGTTGCTGAGAGTGAGGTTGGATTTTCTTGATTTAGAGAGAGAGAGACGGGTCTGTGAAGAAAAAATTAGACTTTATTTTGGGCTTTGAAAGACAAATTATAAGATAGCTCAAACAAATTGTCTGCTGATTATATGTTATTTCACTGTGGTGTCAAGAAAAAATTTTATCCTCAGTAAAGAGGATATATGTTTGTATGATTGTGTTTGCATTGAATCAATTTTATGTTGTTGTTGGACATTGTATGTTATTTGTTAATAAAAATGTTACACTAAACTTTTAAAAGTGACATTGTATCACTTTTTTAGATTTTGTCACTTTTTTTATTTTTTTGTCTCCTTTTAAGTTTTTTCACTTTTTTTTTTAATATGTCACTTTTTTAAGAAGATAAAAAAGTGGCATAATATGTTATATTTTTTTGCCTAAAATAATCATCATGTGGATTGTCTAATTTATATAAATAATTATTTTCAATCGACATATTTGATTCAAAACTAACTTGTAAATAAAAATAAATTGGCCAAGAATTTTATTTATAAGCAAAAAAATTACTTTGTGATTAAAAGATATACTTATAAGATAAAAAATCACTTTCATATATAAAATTGTTTATGAAGTAAAAATAACACTAATAAGAAAAAAAAATTCAGTTATAAAATTTAAATATTTTCTTATAAGTAAAAAAATTCACTTATATGTAAAAATTATTAAAAGTACAAAATTAACTTATAATTGTAAAATTTACTTAATAAGTAAAAAGTACTAACCTAATATTTTAGATAAATATTTCACGTTTTAAGTTAAATAGTAATTTATATGTAAAAAAAAACTACGTATAAGTACAATATTACTTATGAGTTACAAAATTCAAACAATAGTTATAAATTGAAGATTTCACTAAGGGGAATATATATATGCCTTGTTTGATCTACATTCTTCTCAAAATTCATTCTTTTAAAATTCATTTTCAGCCATACATTTTTCAATAAAATAATATTACACGCAAATTCAAAACTTTTCCTTAATTTTTTAACCACATATTTTCTATTACATCACATCATAAAATGCATTATTTTCTCATAAATGTGCATCAAACACCCCATAATTTTATTTTTAAAAAAAAACTTTTAAAATCGGTGAATAATAAACTCCCAAACATGGATTGAATTGTTTTATAAATCATTACTAAATCCTTCAGAATTGGTTCGCTCATAAATGCTGAAAATCGATAATTTAAAAACGTCCATAACGGATACTCCAAAGCTCCTAAGCAGACCCTAAAGGGTAATTTGCGAAATGGAAAATGACTTTTATGAACAAGATGGATACTGATTGAATTCGAATTAAAAGAGACATCCTACTACCTACTGTTTCCTTTGATAAATTAAAATTTAAAATTTGAAAATGCAATCTCGTCATCCAAAAAGAGCTATTAAAAACAAGTATATGCGTTAGAGCACATTTGAGAAGTACTTATAAATAGTTTAAATTGTAAATAGATAAAAATATATAGTATTTGCCGGTATCTCGAAATATGTAAAAAAACAATGAGTATTTATAAATATGAGACAAACATATACTTAGTTTATAATATAAGAAAAATTAGTAATTGAGCTTAACAATGGGCAATGATAAGGAAATTGGGTACGTTTCAAATGGAATTTAAGCCATATTTCTATTGGAGACAACTTTAATTTATCTTCATAGTCTTGTGGAAAGGTTAAATGCCCGAACCGTACATAAACTTTATCACAACTCAGTTTGATATCAAAATCATACATAAATTCACAATTTTGTAATCCATCTGAACATGAATGAGTCAAAAGTAACAGAATAATTCATGGGGCAAACGAAGTGCCTATGAGGTAATGATACCACGGGAACTTCGCAAGTTAGTTAAGCGAATTATACATGAACTACACTGTCTATACCATATATGAACTCATGTTTGAATCGAAATTATACACGGACTTAAAATTTTTTATCTTATCCATACTGAATTAACTTTTTCTGTCATGACAAACGAAGCGTCTACATGAAAATGACATGGTTCACACTTGACTTCACCAAATCATGTCATTTTAAATTTATTTTTTAGAAAATTTAAATTACATTTAATTTCAAAAGAACATAACATTCTTCAAAAAGATTTAAGGATCATTTTCTTCTAAAAAAATATTGAGGGAACATTTAACATTTTGAAAGTTCAATTTAAATGACGTGGACTGTTTCATTAATTTTGATATATTGAAATTGACTCATATATATATTAGATACGAATTTTTATGTACATGTTTGATCTCGATACAAAGTTGAGTTCATGTATGGTTTTGATACAATGGATGAATTTCATGTACCATTCATGCAATTGACACGTTAAGTGTCTGTTTTTCATTATCACGTATTTTGTCACATGGATTATTTCGTTAGCTTTAATTGACAGGATTTAATCCATGTATGGATGGAATATAAAGTTGAATTCATGTATTATTTTGGTAGATGGAGTAAAATTCATGTACCATTCACTCATTTAATTCTGTTATTGTTCTTCCATTTAGCTTTAAATTTCACCATCTGTTACATTTCATCACCCGCCCTTTTTCAACCTGTCTCACACTTCATAGTTTACAATCACATGATAGCTACGTGGCATATATGTTTTCCAGTATGACTAAATTTGACAAATGACTGATGACTATTTGGAGAACTTCGAAACTAAATTAGAATTTAGTGATTCAATTTAGAAATAAATTCTAGTAATTTACTTAAGATTTTGTTGGAAGTTCAATGATTAGTAATTAAATTTAGCCCATGCTTGTGCCCATTATTTGAAAAAAAAAGATAGTACTTTTAGGAGAACGTGTGGTTAAAAATTAGAGAATTTTTTTTATTAACGTGTGAAATATTTTATTATTTGAATGTGTAATTGAAAATGATCTTATAACAAAAAGAATTTTAAAACAATGGATACCAAACATGAGTTTACCGTACTTTCTATGTTCTTCTTTATAGTCACTAGACTTTGAAAGTTTTCTCAAATTTGCTTTAACATTGTTTTCCCTCAGTAGATTTGTTTCTTTCATTTGAAAGTATAGAGATTTGGATGATGTGATAAATGGAATAGTTAATTTTTTTTCGATGGTCTCGACTGATGGATGAGACAACGCTGATTGCGAGAAAATAGATTTAAGAGTACTGTAACTATTAAGTTGTCGAGTCTAATTATTGACGATCCTAATTATTGTCACTTCACGGAGCCTAATTAAAAAATTAGATTCCTTATAAAATTCAATTTTACCTTAATTTATCTTATAAATAGATAGTTGTCCTTAGAATATCTCAAAGAGACTTTATTTTTAAAGAACATCTATAAATTTAAAGAGTAAAATTTTTTAAGTATTCTAACAAACTATTTATATTTAACACATAATTTTACTACTCCCCAAAAATATTTATTGTTTTTTCCTATATTTCGTTTTCACTAGCCTCCTTTTAAATTATTATATTTTTTTCTCCATTGAAAATTAAAATATTTTGAAATCATTTAATTATAGAGAGTATGTTTGTCTCAAACTCACTATGTAAATTAAAATGTTAATTTAAAAAGTTTCTTGGAGAACAATTTTAAGGATTAACTCTCTAAAGTAGAGAGTGTTTTATGTTAAATAGTCTCTTTAAATGCTCTTAAACTTTATTATTATTATTATTATCAAAATGAGAGAAAGAAGTGTTAGAGAAGATAGGGATGTGATTCTTTTGTAATCCTCTCACACTGAGACGAGCTTCGATAAATTGTTCGTGTTCTTTAGTGTTCATTTTTCCTTTTTTCGAATATATTGCTGTCGATGAAATTAGGATCTATAATTCTCAACAATAACGAATAAAAAAAATTAAAATTCAATGATTATTGGGTAAGAGCATTTTTAATAACATCTTTATTTTTAATTAGCATCTTGAACATAATAGATCACCATTAAATGTAAACAAGATATTTATCTTTAACTTTTTCTTTTGCTTTATTAAGAAAATATTTATTGTTTTTCCTTTTCTAAGTAACATATATATTTTTAACTATCAATGACCAATAAATTAAAAGATGATTTGAATAATTCAAAAAATAGAGCATCATAATATACAACTCATTCAATATAATCATTGTAAAGTACAAATAGATATTGAATTTCACCCTCCAAATTTGGAGTTTAAAAAAGTTAAAGAGTTTCTTGAAGCATGATATCAAGGATTAACTCTCCAAAATAAAATAAAATAAAAACATTTTACATTATAGTCTCTTGGAGATAGCGGTGGCAAAAATCTCGGAGGCTCCGGCTTGGCTCGGAAAAAGCCCGAGCCGGGCCAAGCCCCACTTTAGGGAGTCGGCTCGAGCTCGGGCCGGCCTGTGGCCCGGGCGAGCCTCTTATTAAAAAAAATTTTTTTTTTTTGAATGCAGCTTGCTGCCTGCAGGCAGCTAAGAAAAAATAATAAAAAAAAAAACCAAAAAATTCTCATCGGCTTGGCTCTCTAAGGCTCGGCCGAAAGCTTGGGTCGAGCCTCATTTTTTTTGGTCGGGTTCGACTCGGGCCAAAAAAAGCTCGGTCTAAAAAAGTTCTAGCCCGACTCCAGTTTTTTTTTTCGGCTCGGCTCGTTGACATCGCTACTTGGAGATGCTCCAACTTTAAAATTTAAGGAAAAAAAATTCGAAGAGTGCCCTTTTATTAAACTATGATAATAAAAGAACAATACAATAAAATAGAGAGAGTCAAAAGTCAAGTATATATTTCAATGAAAGCTACAATTTGGATAAGATACACTTTTATAGGGTAAGTAACAGTTATCTAAGTACTGTTAAGACTAAATAGTGATCAATAATTATCCCATCATATTACAACACACCATGTTTGATAACTATTTGTATAATAACTGCCTCATTAAAAACATTGATTACCAAAAAGCTCAATGTGACAAAAAAAAAAGTAAAAAAAAGAGAGAATACAATTAGTTGTTAAAACTTTAGAGCACTAAGAAAATGTTCCCTCAAATTCAGTAGAAGGAAAAAAAGTACAGCTATTCCTATGATGCCAATTAATAAAAGTCATTCTTTGAGCGATTCATATCTTGTGCAACAATGTATTCAATACACCATCTTCTAAAAATCGTTAAATTATATTCAAGGTGAATATCTTCTAAATTATGAACATTCATTATACAAATAATGTCTTGTTAAAATTTTATTAGGAAAAATTAAGTGAAAAAAATCATAATGAAGGAAGAGACTAGAATGCATGATGCATTATGTTTATTTTCTCCAACTTCTTATTGATCATACATTCAGGAGGACGAGTACAAGGTCGTCCTTGATTTCTTTGAGAGTGATCATCTGCCAGTTGGATTCGCTGCTACCTCTATTTTCTTGCTCTCGAAGAGGGAGGGTGCTAGCAGATGGACAGATTTCAGATCAATCAGCTTATGTACATTGTTCAACAAGCTTATCACTAAGTTGTTGAACACTTATTTGATTTTAGTTCTGGTCGACTGATTGTGGATAATGTTCTATTAACCCAGGAGCTCCTCCACACATTGGATGATAAAGTGAGAGAGTGATTGTGGATAACGTCCTATCTCGCCATCCTTATTCATCATTGCTACAAACTACTTCTCTCGCCTACTCACTCAATTGTTTCAGATATACCCTTGTATGGGTTTTGACATAGATGGACCACTTATGTTTTGCACCTTTCATTTTGATGATATGATTATATTCACCGACGGAAATAAACAGTCCAATAGGAGAGTCCTTGATTGTTCGAAGCATTATGAGGTGTTTCTAGTCAATTGGTGAATAAGGACAAGAGCGGTCTTATATTGCCTAAATGGGCATCCACTAGTCAAATCAAGAGATTGGAACACTTGATTGGATCTAGACATTAGCAACGACATTTCACATATCTGGGAGTCTTCTTATATAAGGGAGCTAATAGGCGTTTCTTAAATGATGACTTTATCTAGAAAGTCAGAAGCAAGATTTCAGGTTGGACTTCATGCACGTGGGAATTGAACTACTTTGTCGAGTTCCTTACTTTCCTCTATTCCCTTATATCTTCTTCAGATTATCTAGTCTCCCAAGGCAATACCGAAGAAGTTGGAGAGCATGTTTTCATGATTCATTTAGGATTCCAAGGATCAGGAGCGATATCTACACTGGAGGAGATGGAATGATATTATCATTCCTTGGTGGTTATTTTGTTCTCAGAGATTGTTATGAGCTCATTTTTTACTAAGAAAATATTGCATGGGACACATATTTCATTTGTAGCAGTTCTTCATTCAACTTCTCCTATTTGGAAGAGGCTAAAGTTGGTCGAGTCACAGACCGAGCCACACATTACGTAGCACCTTGGAGCTGGTTAGATATTCTTCTGGCATAATTGTTGGATATGCGATACTACTCGACGTCCTTATTCCCATACGACAGGACACGTATACGTGAGTGCATGAATTTTATGAATATATTGAGTGGGATATTGGACGAATACTACATGCTCTTCCACCACTTATGGCCGAGTAGATTGAGACTATTCCTTTATGTGTTGATGCCCCAGATCAGATAGTTTGGAGACACATACCTAATGGTAACTTTATTGCCAAATTTGCTGGCAGTTAATTTGATTGGGTCGACAGATTCAGGATTCATACCGACTAATGTGAAGCACTATTAAACCTACCAAAGTGTCTTTCTTTTGTTGGGGATTGTGGTAGGATTTGATTCTAGTGGATGTGATCGTCTAGACGACGATTGGGCAACATATGGCTTCTCGATGTCAGTATTGTTTGGAGATTAAGACTATCACACACGCCTTCACAAGTAGTGCCATTGCTGACCAGGTATGGCAAAACTTTGGTACATATTTCAAATACCTATACAATCAGGTGAGGGAATCAGACATCGATTCCAGAGATAGAGATATTCTAGTCAGAATGTTCGTTATAGTCATATTATAACTATCATTCCTACATCGAGTTTCCGATTTCTATGGACAGAGAAGAATGATGCGACGCACATGGAGATTCACACGGTGCCTAGACAGATTATCTCGCCATTTTTACTCCTCTATTCGGTATCTTCGTGATCCCCCTCCCACATCACCCCTATATTGGTTCTTTGGTGCAGTCCATCTGTAGGATCTTACACGATCAACATTGATGGATACGTCAATGATGAATCTTATCCCATCGACATTCCTTGGTAGAGCCTAAAACCTTACTAAGGATGTGTAGATATCTTTGCTAAAAAAAGCATTGATAAGATGCATCTGTATGAGATATTACACCGATAATGTGCATATTATATTCATCAAGAGCATGCCGTTAATATGCGTGAAATCGAAACATCATTCGACTTACCGAAATCTAATTTGAGAAGATAAAATAGCGATTTACCGACTTCGAATATAATAA
>CAIGRM010151428.1:0-11337 GCA_903798335.1 Fraxinus albicans
GAGCACTCTCAGCAACAAAATGCATAATTCAGATACCAAAGGCAACAAAATTTGCAAAAAAGAAAAGAATGAATATTATAATTATACAAGGTGTGCATAATTCACACATTCCCCCCGGAAATCAAGAAAGGCTTAATAGTAATGTTTCACTCTTTCAAATGAGAGATACTAACAAATTAATGTAGCATGAAGCAAAATCATAGATATAGTACTAAACTACCTTGCAAATGACAAATGAATGCACGCTATCCATTAACAGGGGACTATGGGCATAATAAAATAAATGAGAAAAAAGAAGCTACAAATACCAAGCAGCATCAAATATGATGCAAGGAAAATGTGTCTACATAACCCCTCATTCTTTTCCCATCAGTTCATATAATACCTCATGAAATGCTACAAAAGCATTCATAAAATAAAATATTGCACAGGCATCCCTTGGTTCAAATCACAATAGCCACAAAGATCATGGAAGGTTGCAATTTTATTGCAGTATATTCTCAGGTTCAAAATTTGCCGCAGGACCATAAAAATATTGCACAGGCATCCCTTGGATAAAATCAAAATAGCCACAAACAGCATGGAAGGTTGCAATTTTAATGCAGTATATTCTCAGGTTCAAAAAATTGCTGCAGGACCTACCTGAAGAATATCACGTTCCCTCTCATTGGGACGCTGACATGTGACCTTCAGGAGCGCAGTAATCTGTTTATCATTCAACCTCTTAGAGTACCTCTGTCCCTCTACAATCTTGCACACCTGGATTATCAAACAATTATTTTAATATCCAAATTTAAAGAAACTAAACCCCGTGGTTATAGGTGCAAATAGACTGACCTCCATTGGCAAATAGTTTGGCCTCTGTGGATTTCCTACTTGTAGACAAGGCAACTGAGTGTATTGAATGACATACTCATAAGTCTCTCTAAAGTATTCAACAACGGATTTAATTGTGCCCCTTTCATCAACCGGAAATCTAGCACGAGAACATAATTTCAGGCTACTAGTACACAGACAACTTTTAAACAGTATAAGAAACTTCATTATTTTCAATAATGAAAACAGATGCTGTGAGAATTTGGTTCCCCAAGGAAAATCAACAAATACTAGAAAGTTCACACGGACCAATCAAGAAGCCAAGCTAAAGATCCTTGAAGAGACCTTAATAATTAAAGTTTAATGCTCAATCAATTATATTATATTGAAGTAAAAGGTTAGGCTGACCGATAACCGTAAAATGTGTTCCTTACATTAGCTCTTGTGTCGCTTGCGATGTCAAACCAGAGATTCGGTATTTCCTGCGCATATTTCCTCGATGAGTAACCTCCACCTTCACTCCTCTCAATGCTTTCTTGATCTGTAAAATTAATGTTTATAGTAGACTCTGAAACAAGAAAATTCTTGGTAATATGTGTATACAATAAGAGCTAAAATCCACGATGCTTCAATTAACTCAAGGGGTGGCAGACATGAGATCAGAAACAAATATGTTCAGCTGATATCATGATTCGTTAGATGGAACTCCAAAAAGCAAAATGATCTAGTAAAAATTGAATATCAAGCTTTAACAGGAAATATCATCATTCCCATTTTATAAACATCAGCAATTTTGAAATATCCCTTCTAAAAATGTTGATTTTTTTTTCTAAAACTGTGAAAAAGGATTCAATTCAATTCAATTCAAGACTCAAATCAGTAGCATAAGATCGGTGTTTTGAAAGTCAGTGGTGCCTTGAGGCGTGCCTCGTGTCATACTAGGAACCTCAATTTCAAAAGTTCCCTACCATGAAAACTAAAAAGTGCAGGGACCGAGCTCAGTAAGTTGGAAGAAATGAAGCGTACAACCAAAATACCGTGAAAAAATCATAAAGAGAGAGGATGCAGTATCTAACCTTTACTCGATCAGCATCAGACAGTGGTCTAGCCGAAACATCCCTATTCAGAAGCTGTGTGACAAAATCGATCACTAGGAGTGGCTCAATGAAAGCAGTAGACGACATATCTGCTCCATGACAGAACATTGTACACAAGAAAAAAGAGGTCATTTTAAAAGACAAACGCAGACATCATTATAAAAAATAATAACTCCTCCTATGAGAAAAGAAAACTAGAGATAAATTTCAACGGTAAAAAGAGGATTTAATTAGTAGGTGAAAATGCAATTTCGAATCAAATAAATGGGAAGAGTTGCTCACCAATGTTCAGAGACAACCCCATTTGAGTTGGGCGAATACTTTGGTAGAAACCACGCCAACTTTCCAGCCCTTCACCCAAAGGCTCCTTTCTCCCTAAATGAGGGGAATAGAATGAGCGGCCAACTGGACAAAACCTGCACTCAACAAATAGAAATCAAACCAAATAAACGGCAAGAAAATTTTATAGAAGAGATGATAAGTAAAACAAGGCCAACGGCCCAATATACATACCTGGTGGTTGGCAATTCACGGAGAACAATGTCCAAAACCTGAAGAGCTTCTTGTGGCGCATCAGCTAGCTTTCCCTGCAAAAACATCCCTAAATGATGCAAGTCAGCACGTGCAGCAAACTTGATCAAGACCTTGAACTCCCTCGGTTGCCTGCATCAATAGAAAAACAAGAAATCAATGTCTAAAAACTTGTTACGGATAAACAATCTTACGCAAACAAGGGTAGACAACAAACACAGAAGAGAATATGGAATGAAACCTAGTGCTGGCTGGACCATCTTCTTCATCAATAAGGATGATCTTGAACTCTTTTGAGACAAAAGGGAGAGGCCCAGCAGTGTAAAGACTCTTTCTTCCATCATAGGCAGGAAGCCTCTGTCCTAGATGTGATTCCCTGTAAAGTTTCACCAATTGCTCTATCACAGCTCGATTAACGCCACGGGATGTGATCTCAGGGGTAATTGATACCTAATACAGTTATAAAAAAGATTAGCAAACAATGTATTCAAGATAAAACAACTCAGTGCCTAAAAAGAAACAAACAAAATTAGAGAGGGCAGGGAAAGAACTAGTTACTCACATCATACTGATGGAAGTCCTTGTCAGGCAACTCGGCAAAAAAGTGGTTGGCCTTCACAACACACTTGGTACCATAGCTACCCTTGCCAGGCCGTAGAGGAAATCTCATTGACTTGCTAGACGCAGGTTGCATTGCATCGCTCGGGGATGCTCCTGGCTGGATAACTAGTTGCTGGATTTGTTGTGTAACATGTGAAGATGTTGCCTCAGGGGGCTGGGATGAAGAACCAGCCTCAGCGTGCATCTCTGCAGGCATCTGGTATGACAATGGCTGAGTCATCACCCCAGCTTGATATGGGGCCTGGGTTGCTTGGTGCTGCTCGGGAGCTGGTGGCCTGGACAGCCCACCACCAGGAGTCCCATGGCCGCCTTGAATGCCACCACGGCGCTGAGGGGGTGGTCCCCCTTGATACTGCTGACCACCCCTCCCTTGCTGATATTCAGCAGGCCCATGATAATACTGTTGTGGAGAGACTCTACCACCTCTGCCGTCGTGGCCACCATACCCTCCACGCTGTTGTCCCCATCCTCTTCCTCTTCCTCTTCCTCCTCCACCTAGGTGACCACCTTGCTGCTGTGGATGTTGTGTTGGTGGATGTTGACCGCGGTCATGTCCTTCTTCAGTCTCCTGGGAGTCAGAGCTCTCACCTCTACCAGGATGATCAGTTCGCTTCTTCCTCCCCATGGTAGCTATCACACCATATAGGAATTAGAAACTGTTCTCACCAAATAGGAATTACAAGACCAAATGGCGTTCCAAAATATTTCATTTCCACACAATTAAATATCATTAATATAGACATTCATCCACGATCCATCAGAGAAAGTTGCACTTAAGTAGACAGTTGCAAGACTCTGTCAAAATTCATTTAAAAGAAAAAATGAGGATGCCAAAAACATCCAGTTATTCAGCATGAGAACAATTATTAATCCACTAAATATGGTCGCTAAACCCAAGAAACATCAGACAATTAACACGTTGAGCAAATGAGCTTATCCAAAATGATAGAAACAACCCTAAAAGCAAATCCCGTTAAGGCTCTTCGTATGTATGGAAAAATAGAAGTATACTTAACTGTTTTGTACTTTTACATGTAAAGACATTTTTTTAAGCGAAATAGATGCTGATAATTTCACAAAAGCTCTTAGAACGTTGATATTGTCAAAGAAAAATGTTTTGTATAAATAAACTACTGAAAAATCTATCAGCAGAACAGTCATCAAATACAAACCAAAATTAAACTTAACAAAAAAAATAATGGAAAGAAACAGTAGAAATCAACAATATAGAGAGCTCGACAAACCCAAATCATATCATATATAAAAAGTTGAAAAACACAAAAATAATCAAGATGCAAAAATTAAAAACCTTATTCCAGAACATTTCAGGAGACAATTAAAGGGGATCAGAGTCTTCAAGAAACTTAGCCAAATATTTTTCAGCCCAAAATGAAAACAGAAAAAAGGAAACAAAAATTTCAACTTCTACTCTTTTAGAAGTCATAAAACATATTCAAATCCTAAAACTAATCATCAAGATAAACCCATAAAACTACAGAACCAGTTAAAAATTCACTAAAATCCTCAACCCACCAAGATCAAACCAAAAAACCCAGAAAACTTAACAAAAACAAACTCAAACACATCATTAACAACACGAACTGCTCCAGTGAACTTTCCGTTTTACCTTAAAACCGCCTTAGGAGACGTCGTGGAACTGGAAAATTTCCGAAGCCGGTCTCTTTTCTCAAACACTGATTGACACCTATAAAAGTTGAAGAAAGCGAAATAAATTACAAAAAAAAAAAATTGAGAGAAATTGAGAGAAGTGGGATTGTTCAGAAAGTGACGTTGGAGTTTATAGACGCTTGCGAAAATGCCATCCTCCTGGATACATAATACGTACAAGTTTACAGGTAAATGATGTTGTTTTGTGACTAAAAATTTAGTCCCTGCTATGCGCTAAACCATAATTCTTCACAAGACCCTATTAATAATTCATTGATTGTTCCTTCAATAAACAAACAAAAATAAATAAATCTTTAGCTATGTTTGGTATAAATTAAAATGTTTTTTCATATATTTTGTCATGAGTTTTTCATTTATTTTTATTTTATTTTTAACTCGAAAAAATAAGTTCCGATCGACATTTTGATTCCATTTATGCCTCTACTTAATTTAATTAAAAGATGATAAAATTTTGAGTCACGGTTACATATTTAATTTAACGAGATCCAACTTTTCAAATACATATTTTATTAACTTTCATAAAAATTTACTAAAAGATTTAGTTTTAACTAAACGTAAAAAAGGGATTAGACCCTGTTTGAGCCACATTATTCTCTCAAAAATACATTTTAAATAGTGTTTTGATGAAAAATATCTGGTTAAAAAATAAAGAAAAGTTTTGAATTTACGTGCAATATTATTTTATTAAAAAATGTGTTATTGAAAATAAAAGAGAAAAAAAATGTATTTTAAAAAATTGGTATCAAACATGGTGTTAATAGAATGAATTAAGCTATGTGTGCACCCAATAGTGTACACAATGGTTTACACCCATCTCACATGGAGGGGGGTCCACACATATTTTATTATGTGCGGCCCCCTCCATGTGAGGAAGGTGTAAATCGTTGTATACACATATCACGATACTAATAAAATTTCACAAAACTAACTTGTTTGGTCATATCTGTCACTCATTTTCTTCTATATGGCACTGATGAAATTTGAGACCAGCTCTGAAACATGTTTTCTACAAAGTAATGAAATTTATGGAAGAATCATCTTGTCAAGTGCATGGCACGCAGTGGACCTAGCAACATAAATATTTATTAAGAATGTATCTTTTTGTCTAACAAATGATTTTGTGGAGCTAGCCGTTTAAGTCCGTGGCGTTTATTCTGTTAGATATCGATGAAGCACGAGATATAGATTGACTGTATAATTGAGGGAAGAAGACGTATAAATTTTTTAGTAATTTGTTCGTTCGTGTATTTTTCAATAATGGGGAACGATCTAAAATATATCATATACTTAACGCATGTCGAAAATATAATAAAAATATTACGATCCAAAATATCTTAGCTATATTAGGAGTTGTCACTATGTGTGTACAACTATCTGAATAATCAGTAAGTCGATAATACTTGTAGCTACTCTAAATACGTGAATAAAAAGTGATAGAAGAATTTATAAACACAAGCCAAACATAGGCTTAATTTTAGATCACTTGAGGTTGGTGGGAACATAACTATAAACTTTAACTATTAATGTTTAACTTTTTCTGAATATATAAATCATTTTATGCATTTATTTTATTTTTTTTGGAACAGAGGCTTAAATGATCGTGCCATTCACCATTTAAAGATTTTAATATTATAAAAGGATAATTGCAGCAGCAGTACCAAATCTTTCATTAAGTAACTTTATCCAAACCTTTCATTTGTGTCACTTACGGTACCAAATCTTTCAAAATGTCACAGCTGAAGTCCAAACGTGTGGTTTCTCTTAGTTTGACCTTTAGTTAACCAAATAATTATTTTTGATAATAATTTTGATTGATTTTAAAAAGTTAGAATGATAATTTTACATTTTTTTTAGTAATTAAAATTAAAAATCAATTTCTACCTTATTCTTCTCCACCCACCCACCAAATTTGCAATTTTGGGTATGGATGATAACGGGTCGGGTATGGGACGAGTCGATAATTCTCACCCTCATCCCTCGGGTATTTTTATTACCTTACCACATCTTCATACCCGGTTAAAGCAGGATGGGACGGGATCCCGCCCCATTTATCGTCTCATTTATTTTTTTATTTTTTATTTATTTTATTTTTTGCTTTTTTTTTTAGTTCGTAAATATTATTACCTTTTTACTAATTTATTAAAAATAACTTATATTCTCTTTAAAAATTATGATAATTTTTTTTTTTTGTTTATTAAAAAACTTAAATTTGAAACTAACTTTAAATTGGGCGAGTAACGGGGCGAGAATTATATTTTCCGTATCCACTTCAAGGTAATGACTCTCGTCCCATCCCCGTCCATGTCCCGTTTACTCAGTTAGGAGGGTAATCACCGTTCCATTCAAGGCGAGGCTCCACGGATATCTGGTTGAATGAATTTTTTTGTCATCCCTAAATCTGGGAAATCAATTATTCCCCCAAAAATTTCTATCAAACACACTCTGATTTCCCAAATTTGCAGATTTGGGCCGGGTGTGTGGGGTGAATGAAGAAGAAGAAGGTGAAAATTGGTTTTTAATTTAATTACAAAAAATTGTAAAATTACCATTTTAACTTTTTAAAATCAGTCAAAATTATCGTCAAAATCAATTATTTAGTCAACTAACGGAAACCATCCATTGGACTTCAACTGCGATATTTTGAAAGATTTGGTATCGTGGATGACACAAATGAAAAGTTTAGGCAAAATCTGCTACTTAGTGAAATGTTTGGTACCGCTGCATCAATTATCCCTATTATAAATTTACATAAATCAATGTAAAATATATTCGTCAAAAAAATTAAAATAAAACATTTACATATTGTTTGATGAACATTATTTAGTCAAAATATTGTTTTAAATAGTTATTTTTAATAGAATGTGAGGTTAAAAAGTACAGAAAGAATTTTGAATTTACGTATAAAATATTTTATGTTTGAATATGTAGTTAAAAATGAGTATGTAAAAAAAATAAAAAATTCAAGTAATAATTATCAAACCGGGCTTAACTAGAGTCTCTAGCATAGTCAATTTTTCACATATTTAGAAATGTTGATGGGCTAATATAAAACTTTTGAATTTCGATCGAGGTTAAAACATTATTTAGCAAAATTTAAGGACTTCATCGCAATAAACAAAGGCAAGTGCATGGAAACAAACGAGGCCCGTGTCTGTTATATGATTGGTCAAGACCTGTCTCGGTGCTGCAGACGGAAAAAGCAATAAATAGCCCTCGATTCTCACAACCCACTCGCGCGTTTATAAAAATATATCTACTCGCTTTTCGTACTGCCATGTTTACGAGAGGGGTCTTTCCTTGTATGGGAATGATTAAAATCGGATTAAAATTGAAAATATAGCCGTTATTGTTGACTTTTATTAGACGGGTGGGACCCAATAACGGCCATATTTTCAATTTTAATTGAATTTTAATTACTCCCGAACGGGCCTTAAATAATGTACGAAATTATCCAGTTGGTCGCGAGTATGGAAGTATTTTTCTGGTGCGAAAAAGGCTCTGTTAGGTGTATTTGGCATTTCGTAAATTAAAATTTTATTTTTAATTTACATCAAAATAAATAATTATAATAGTATGATTTACAATTATCCAATCACATATTTTATCAACCTTCATCAAAATTTATTAAAAACCTGATTTTAATCCCGAACTTATTATTATTATTTCATTCAACATTTATATTACTCTATTATATATATATATAAATGATCTAATAGAAACAAACGAGGCCCGTGTCTGTTATATGATTGGTCAAGACCTGTCTCGGTGCTGCAGACGGAAAAAGCAATAAATAGCCCTCGATTCTCACAACCCACTCGCGCGTTTATAAAAATATATCTACTCGCTATTCGTACTGCCATGTTTACGAGAGGGGTACGAAATTATCCAGTTGGTCGCGAGTATGGAAGTATTTTTCTGGTGCGAAAAAGGCTCTGTTAGGTGCTTAAGGGTGTATTTGGCATTTCGTAAATTAAAATTTTATTTTTAATTTAAATCAAAATAAATAATTATAATAGTATGATTTACAATTATTCAATCACATATTTTATCATCCTTCATCGAAATTTATTAAAAATCTGATTTTAATCCCGGAATTATTATTATTATTATTATTTCATTCAACATTTATATTACTCTATTGTATTATTATTGTACAGAGTCTACAAATACGAACATTTGTGCAATCAATGATTAAAAAAAATACAGTATTTATCTAAAAGTTTTAGTTCGACATTTGACTCATTGATTTTTCAATTATATATATATATATATATATTCTCTGGTTACTATTGTAATTAAATGTAACATATTGTTACGTTACGATAGGTTAGAAACACTCACAATGTATAATCTCTTATTTTACAACTAAGAAGTTTACTAATGAAGTGGTTCGGTCAACTAATCGAATTCTATTTCCTTCTGAAACTCGTCCGGCTTGAATGAGCAACTAAACTTTACCTAGTCTGGTTCCCGATCGATCAAATATGGTTTCCTTCCAAAACTCATTGGTTTTGAACGAGTGAGCCATTGAGCCATTATTTTTTTAAAAAAATCATGCTATTACATTTAGAGCATGTTTGGGAATGATTAAAATCCAATTAAAATTAAAAATATAACCGTTATTGGATCTCACTCGTCTAATAAAAGTGAACAATAACAGTTAGTTTTTTAATTTTAATCTCTACCGAACACGCTTTTATCTTTTCTGGTAAATTTTAACGTGGTATCCAAGCTTAAAGATTAGGAGTTTGTTTGGGAGGAATTAAAATCAGATTAGAATTGAAAATATAGCCGTTGGAGTTGACTTTTATTAGACGAGTGAGATCCAATAACGGATATATTTTCAATTTTAATTGGATTTTAATCATACCCAAACAAGCTCTAGAAACAATTCTTTCTTGTCAGGGTTTTGCGTTTTTAAACAATATATCATCTCTATCACGTCATCATTTTTGGTTGCATTCATTAACATAATGACCATGGAATGAAAAATAAAAACTATTGGGTCATAGCATACGTAATAACATTAGAAAATAAAGGCAAAAACTTTTCTATCCCCAATAAGTTAATAACCGTTGTTTCTCGTCCCAAAAACATAAGGGACTGTTCTCTTTATATTTCAATTTTGTGTTTTGAGTTTTGAATTCATTTTGTATTTTGAGTATTCATTTTGAGATTGATGAAAATGTATTCTTTATTGCATTTTGAAAAATTATTTTGAAAATGGTAAAGAGAAGATGCCCTAATATTTTCTATCCCCACATCTGTCTCTCTTTACCCGTTTTATTGGCTGCAACATCCTTCGAGGATGGCAAAATATCTTCTCGTCCGGTACCATCATGACATGTCCTATCCCGCTTCAAATAGGATGAATTTCTCCCAATTAGTCGAGAAAGCATCATTCGTCTCACAATTTTGATTACGGATTTATTAAAATCCGCCTCGAGATGTCGGCAATACTTTGTTTGGAGTAAAACCTAAACCTAAACCTAAACCTAAACGTACATTGAGGTTTGGTGGTTGAATTTTATCAAAGAATAGTCTTTTGCCTGCTGCCAAATTCTCGTCCAGAAATTTCGAACATTGACTTAGGTTCCACCAAGAACTACCCTATCTATTGCAGTGCGATTTCTATTTTATGCTCGGGGACAATATAGAAATGATCTATTAAGTACAGATAATTAACTTACACCGAGCATCGATGACATGATACATCATTGGTGGATAATAAATTTAGCACATGTTTGATTTAGATAAAAATCAGATTTTTAATATATTTTAATAAAAAATAATTAAATGTATGGTTGAAAAATTGTAAAATCTATAAAATGTGTGATTGAAAATTAACTCGTATTTAGATTTTAATCAACTTGAACCAAACATGGGCTTAATTACGAATCTTGAGACATACGTACGTACATATATTTTTGGGGGTTGGTTTGGAATGTTGGTTTAGACTAATTATGCTTTCGTGTTACTTTTGTATTGTTTTTCTTTTTACCTTTTTTCACGAGTCATTTGAAAAGTAGAAATTGTTGAATAAGTGAGAACCGAAAATTGGTGGGAATATGAAATGTCAATCGTTACACAGAGAAAAATTGATACGCAATTGTTATTTAGAGTTTGTTTGGTAGAGATTAAAATCGAATTAAAATTGAAAAATTAGTCATTATTGTTGATTTTTATTAAACGAGTGAGACTCAATAACAGCTATATTTTCAATTTTAATTGGATTAAAATCTCTCCCACACAAGCTCTTAATATAGTCTAAGTTGGAGATTTGGATTTGGACTCCTTGGAATAGCAATAGTCTTGGAAGGGAGAGGACGTGCTAATGAATTTGAGTCAAAAGACAGAAAAAAGTTGTCCCTCTGCTTTTTATTCTACAAAGATAACCCAATTAACAAACATCTAAATTTTTACTGTCACCGGTCAGAATTGAACATGCATTGCACTTGTATTCTAAAACATTTTATGAGTGTTGTAAAAATAATATTTGATACCAATTTGTTTAGGGTGCATTTGATTGCAATGGTGGAAAATGGGTGGAAAAAATTTTTTTACAGGGAAAAGATTTGTCTAG
>CAIGRM010151432.1:0-10173 GCA_903798335.1 Fraxinus albicans
ATGTCAAATGTGTATTTGATGCATTAAATATGGTGTGAGAACTGGTTTGAGCCAATTTTTATTGAGAATTGTCAAAATAGAACCATTGATTTTACATAAGAGTAATGCTATTTACAGTCTCTCACTGCAGCGGACATGTGTGTTGCCACATAGGGCGACTGCTGCAGTGAGAAACTGTAAGTAGCATTATTCTTTACATAAAAAGGAACTGGATCGGATCAAAATCGGTTCTGCTCTAACGTGATCCCTATTTTTTATAATTCTCGCCTATTTTTTCCTAGCGATGGGCATCGAGTGATTCTGTCCAGATACTTTGTGAACTGGTTTGAGCCAATTTTTATTGAGAATTGTCAAAATAGAACCATTGATTTTACATAAGAGTAATGCTATTTACAGTTTCTCACTGCAGCGGACATGTGTGTTGCCACATAGGGCGACTGCTGCAGTGAGAGACTGTAAGTAGCATTATTCTTTACATAAAAAGGAACTGGATCGGATCAAAATCGGTTCTACTCTAACGTGATCCCTATTTTTTATGCAACTGTTTGTTCTGGTGAGATTTCCCATGCTTAAAAATAAAATTTTAAGTGTAATATGTCACTTTCACGTCTCACATTTTAATTAATAAAACTGACCATTGTTCTGAGAATCTGAATGCATGTGAATCTATATACTTACGATTTAATTGAGATATTATAAAAAATATTTTTGTGGTAGAATCAATTTTTTAAAAAAACTAAAATCGAGAGCCCAGTTAGAACAATTTTCGATTTTTAATATGATCAATTTGCATCTCTTGTCGACATTTCAAAATGAATTTTGCTACTTATAGACAAAAGTATACATAAGATAATATGACGATGATGAAAATATTGATTGTATTTTAAACTAGCAAAGGGTAAAGTGTAACGGATTTACATGTAATAAAATCTTCCAAAATTGAATTCATGGGTCCCAACATTGACTTTTGGCTCTGTTGCCGACACCTATGCCCACGTAATACGCGCCAATATATCCATAATTTCCTCAGTCCTTTACTCTAGCCTCTGCTTTCCCTTCTCTTCTTCTATGCTCCAAAAATGGCGTCTCGATTTTTCCACTATACCACCACCAGTACAGTTTTCTACACTGACAATTCTGCTCCCAATGCCCACACGAAAGTCGTTGAAATCCCCATCCAGCCCCCTTCTGATGAACCACCGCCCTCAATTCCCATCCCAATTGCGCAACCTCAATCCTCAGCTGCTGTTAAGATACAGTCAGCGTATCGATCGCACAGGGTCCGGAACCTTGTAAAGACGATCGCCGCCGTCAATTCTGAAGCCGATTATTGGGAAAAACTCATCCAACAACAGGCATGCGTTTTAAATTTCCAACTCGCACTAATACCTCTTCGCAAATTGTACTCTGGATTTCTTAATTTCTTCGGGGCGGTCAATTTTTTGTTATTCATTATTGAATTTTGATGATCCCATTGCAGAATGAACAGTAAATTAAATACCAGGTTAATATGTGCTGTTTATCACTGAACTCTTAACGAAATGTTACGCTAGGTTACTGAACTTTATTTTGCCCGGAATTCATCATTGAACATAAATATGTTTGAAGCTGATCATTCTATTTATATTCATTAATTCAACGGTGAATTTCATTAAAACTGAAGTGACCAGAATTGTTTTTAAACCAATTAATTATCCTTTTTAAAGACATGGTAGTCTGGTGGATTGGTGAATTTAGGCATTAGCAATAATCTGCATTCTTATTCAGGAAGAATAATAGCAAGTAATGGATCGTCAGATTGAGACTTGAAATCGGAGTAATGATTTCCAATTTGGTAGGGTTCTGATGGATGTAACTGATAATTATATTTGAAGGGAAGAAAATTCATTCAATTTCAGGGCAATTTTCTAAATAGTGTATCTATTTTTCATGATTCTTGGGTTTTACGATTTTGACCGTTAATTGTTAGTTAGCTGTTGTGTTGTTCCCATAAAAAATCGTTTCTTCTTCAAGTTTATAAGATTTGCTGAGATCACTACTTTTTGAAAATGATAATACTGAGTGATGCTTAAATAGATATAAGCAGCTGATTTCAATGTCCTGACTCTTGACTGAGAATTGAACAGCACTGTGAATATGCAATCATGTTGATTTAATTGCAGCCACTGCGTCCAAATTTTTATTTTTCGATCATGAGCCTTCTGTAAATTATGTGAGAGTATTAGGTGGTCATTTTGATATCATAAACTGTATAGCTGATGCCTGGTGATGGTCGAAATTGAGTTTGGTCCATTCTGAATTTTACCTCAACTTGTTGCCTAAGTTTAGCATGTGATAAATCTTATTAAACTGGGACACAAAATAAAGGATGGGATAAGCGATTAACATTGGTTTTAGATTTCATATAGACTTTGGAAGAGAGACTTGATATTGGGCAGTATTATACTCTAATAATATCTTATTCAGTATTGCGTGCCAAACATCGACTGAGTGTTTCCTCCTAGTTAATGCAGGAGACAGTTGATGCTGTGCGTGCCAGTGAATGGGAGCGGATCAAGATGAATGAGGCCTTGATGAGTTTGTTATTCAGTTTAGACTCAGTGCCTGGGATTGATGCCACTGTAAGGGAGCTGAGGAGGCATGTGAGCCGTAGGATTGTGGGGTTGCAGGAGATACTGGATGCAGTTTCAGACTCGAAAGTTCAACACTGGGATGGGTATTTAAGGGACTGGGATGATGTTTTAGCTGGTATGGAAAAAGAGGTGTGCAAAGAAATAGGAGGTGGGAATGACATGGAGAGGTTTTGTGCTGAGCATTTGGGGTTTCGATGTCTACAAAGGTTTCTCCGTGACCAATGATCATGCGCATACGTAATAGAGCATGTTTGGCTATGCTTAAAAGTTATTTTACTAGAAAGGAAGTTGGTAAGAAAAGTCTGTTTCACAAAAAAAGTGACTTGAAATTTGACTTTCGCTCAATATTTCTTTCTATTTTTATTGTAAATCCTTTGCTTACATTTTATGTGGTGACATGGTGTTTTTAATTTTGTTAGTTGTTTTATCCCAATCGTAAACCTCCTGAAACTCCCCTCCTCTACGTCTCTAAGCAATTCTAGCAGTCAATGGAGTGTTGAGAAATGATTTTTGTTGTGGATTTCCAATTTTAAAATTGGAAAATAAGACTTAAATGTGTTTTTATTGTTATTGTTTATTTACATTGTTAGACGGTCGTTCTCAGCAAACATTCTTTTCTCTTACCTAAGAGGTTTGACGAATGAAATTGAGATTCTAAAGCATATGCATTGATTGTCACTACACTTTTAATAAATGAGCAATCAGGTCACTCATCTTTAATTTCGAGCAATCTGGTCACTCTAAGTGAGATTTGAGTCCAACATATTTAAATTTGTAATCGGGATGTCGTCAATGTGGATGTGAACGAAACGTTACGGGAAATTTTTGACTTAACAATTTTTGTCACGTAGAGTCTCATATTCATAAATTTAAATAGATTAAGTCCATGTTTAAGCGGTATTTTCATTTTCATTCTTCTACTCATTTGTTACCGTATATTCTTTAATAAAATAATATTTTTCATCACATCAATAATTTTACTTTATTTTTTAACCATATCTTTACCCATCATATCACCCAAAAAAAAAAAAAAAAANTAGAGGTAATTGAAAGATTGAGGAACTGATCCTAATTCTTCCCTAATCTTTTAAGAAGCCAAGCACCTCTCTTATTTATTGTCGGTGAGAGAAAGAGTCCGTCTTCCAAATTTTTCGTTCTTTGAATTCTGATGAGGAATATGGAGCCAACCCCTAACTCCCCCTAGGCGATGAAGTTTTGGTTTAGGCTTTTGCAACGACAGAAAAGGACATGCCTACTAAAACAACAAACTTAAGCGGTTTTACTCTGTCTGCTAGCTCCCAGTTCCATGAACGGTGAATACTATCTCAAACCAAAAAATATATAAGAAATTCTCTATGTAATAGTTCAAACACTGAATTTCCCTTCCAATGGACTCAAATTGGAGGGACAAGAAATTATACCCTGCAATAGGCATTATATTCCTCCTGGGCTTCATCTATCTGAATTACTTCGATAACACATATTTTTCTTTTCCAATCATCACACGGAGTCCTCCCAAAATGGGCTTTGTAGGAGTTAATGGCACCAGATTTGTGCTTCTGGAAAATGAGAGTTTAGAATCACCTGTGTATTTGAATGGGTGGAATTCTTATTGGTTGATGGAGGAGAGTGTGTGGGGTCCATCGAGATATAGGGTCTCTGATATGCTCAAGAAAGGGGCTGAAATGGGGATGACAGTTTGCAGGACTTGGGCTTTCAGTGATGGTGCTCGACCCAATGATCTTCAGACTCAACCAGGTGTCTTCAATGAAAGGGTCTTCAAGGTTTTCAATTTTTAATTTACTTATTGCTTTGATTATTGACTACCCTTTTGTTAATATATATTCAATTTAGTTTCACGAAGTTCTTTTCTGTTAATATATTATCTATTGTAAAATTCTTGCCATAATTTGTTTCTTGAAAATTAAATTTAGTTAGTTGGAGTTGATTACCTTTTTTTTAATATACTTAATATTAATTTAGATATTTGGCAGTGCTTAAAATCGGCTTTTTAGCGTTTTATTATGCTAAAAAGACAGTTTTAAGCACCGCCAAGCATCCTTCTGATTACCGTTCCTTGTATATTCGATTTTATTATTATTATTATTATTATTATTTGTTGTATCAGTTATAAAAATTCTTGCCATAATTTGTTTCTTGAAAATTAAATTGGACTTTATTGTTGTCTTGTGCTGGGGGTTAGAATCTCGGGGAAAATCCAAAAGGTTTGATTGTTTGTTGAAGAATGACATTTTAAGGTTAGTTCTTGATCAAACTCTTGAGCTTCAGTAGTAAATAATTCAAACTTGTTAAATCTGTTTTAATAGTTATGAAGATAGTTTAATCCTTTAGTGCATGTCCAGTATTAGATAGGACTCGATCAAATCTTCCTTACCAAACGTGCTATTAATGATTGAATTACGTAGTTATCAATGAGTATAGGATATAATTGAGTATTGGACAGTGGAATAGCTCCACGTTGGCTTGAGAGGAGCAGTCTCTACTCTTTGGGATATCATTGGGCTTTATCTGTCTAAATACCTCAGTAATTTGGTCTTCTTGAGAAACATTAGAGCATTCTCCGATCCTTGCTGGTTATAGCGTAAAAACTCTTTGTTCTTGGTTTTCTTGATGTTGCTCATCTCTCCATTTTCATTCTCAAATCTGTAGAATCTTCATATGTTAAGGAGTAATCTGCTTCTAAATTGGTGATCTGATTCACTTTGACATCATTCATTCTTTTGTCTTCAGGGATTAGATTATGTGGTATACGAAGCTAGGAAACATGGGATAAGATTAATCCTCAGTCTGGTGAACAGTTTGAATGCTTTTGGTGGAAAAGCTCAGTATCTGCGTTGGGCAGAAGAAGCTGGAGAGAATATTACTTCTTCGACTGATTCATTTTTCTCTAATCCAATCATAAAAAAGTATTACAAATCTTATGTCAAGGTATGGTGAATACAGCTCTAATAGATATTATGTTAAAAGCAAGATTAAACAACTTTTTACAATTAGTTTACACTATATTTCGAGAAATACCACCTAAGATTTATTAATGAGTTCTTATGGGGAAAACGTCAACTTGCGGGTTAAGTGAAAACTAATTGGGAATAGAAGTGCTTCCCCGAGATCCTTAATCTTTTTGGCTCATATTTCTTTTGGGCTGTTGCAGGCTATTTTGACTAGAAAGAATTCCTTTACTGGTGTCAAATATTTGGAGGAACCGGCCATATTTGCCTGGGAACTCATGAATGAACCTCGGTGTAAATCCAATTCATGTGCTCCCGCTCTTCAGGTAAAATCAAAACTAAGTTCTACTTCTTGTGCTTTGGCCTCCCCTTTCAGAAAGGAAATGAACTCTTGGTGATTAGCATAGAGAAAGTAGTGTCAAGCGATTATCTTGAAAATCTGAATGTATCAACTACTGTAATATACAGTCTGTTTGGGTAAGCTTGAAAAGTTTGTGTTAATAAGTTTACTTATAAATAAGAAAGTTCTAAAATAAAATAATTTTTTAATGGTCAAAGTTAGAAATAAGTAAGCTACGGACTGATTATTTTGACACTAAGTTGATAGTTATTTTTCAGAAAAGTGACTTCTTTTACTTAAAAGTAAAAGAAGTAACATTTTCAAACATGTTTGGAGATAAAGTTTACGTCTTTTTTCAGCCAAAAATGCTCGTAGTTTGGTGGGTTGGATAGCCATTTAGCTAAGGTGTCCAAATGATTTAACTGTCTAACCACTAGTATATATGCATTATCCGTGTGCTCAGTGTCTATTTTGGCCAATACATATAATTTCATCAGGTCACTGGATTAACCAGAGACTCTATAAACAGGCTTGGATTACAGAGATGGCTGCATTTGTGAAGAGTTTGGACGGAAAACATCTTGTGACAGTTGGACTTGAAGGGTTTTACAGTCTAAATTCAACTGGGAATTACAGAGCTAACCCAGGGGAATGGGCAGCGTCACTGGGATCAGATTTTATAAAGAACTCAGCAATTGAAAACATAGACTTTGCTTCAGTTCATGCTTACCCGCACAGCTGGTTAGTGATGCTCTTTGCTCATTATGATTTTGCACCGATGAGAAAATTTGGTTACACTTTGTGCTTGGAGCCAAGGACGGATCTAGGACCGAATTACAGACAGTGCTAATACGTAAAAATAAAAAATAAAAAATAAAAAAAATTACACATGATTTTTTTTTTTTTTAACATAATTTTTTTCCTAACTAAAAAAAAAAAAAATCAGTGGGTGGGGACTTACAACTTTCATCAATAAAAAAATTACTTAGTTTGAAATTTAATTATTTGCTTATAAGTGAACTTTTTAAGCTTAGCCAAACATGGTCAGATCACCACTTGCTGGGTTTTTGGGCTTGTAGTGAGGCATTATAACCTTTGTGCCCCTTGAGTTATGATGAAATTCTAGTTTCCTTTTGGGATTTGACTACCATGTTATTTTCTATGTAACTGTATGCTTTAGGATCCCAGATGCAGATTTAGAAGCAAAAGTAAAATACCTTTCCAACTGGGTAGATGCTCATATTGACGACAGTGAGAATGTGCTGAAGAAGCCCGTTCTTTTTACAGAAGTTGGCGCCCTTTTAGCTACAAAGACAGGAGGATTATATGATAGTGATATTTTGTTGAGAATGGTTTATGACAAAATTTACAAATCTGCGAATAAAAGGGAAGCCGGTGCTGGAGTTCTAATTTGGCAGTTATTGGTCGAAGGAGTCGAGGAATATAGTGACAAGTATTCCTTTGTAGCTTGGAAGTATCCTTCGACTTATAAATTGATCTTAGAGCAATCATGCAGGCTAAGAAATACGACGTCTCAAAGCATAAAAAATGGGAAAGATCATTATAAAGATCCTTGTTACGGTCAGAAAACAGGTTGAGAAAGGAACTTATACATACAACCAAACTTCTTCTGTGGTGTATAAAACTTTTATCGAGCAATATGTATTATCATATTTTATGCTTGTATAGAAATCATTATGTATTAGCATGTACTAGTTGTTTTCTGCTTGATTGTTATACTTGTTGAGCAATCTAAAGTTTTTCAGATGACAAATTTCTTTGTTGTGCTTGATCCAGGTTTTCAAGTAAACCACATCTTTCTGCATTAATTTTGTGATGCGTTTAAGGATCTGTTTTGATTGGATTTTTGAAAAGTGAAATTAAGATGCTATGTTTGGACATGTTTACATAAAATTGGTGATGGCTGGGGCGGAGCCAAGGATGAAGGGTACGAGGGTTACTGGGTTGGACAGTGGAACAAAAAAAGGGGCTTTAACCAATTTTTTTTCTTTTTTTCTTTTTACAGAAGCTGGGCTTGGGCAAGGAGCCCACTCCTATCTCCGCCACTGTCTGAAAGAGTTTTTAGAGGAACTTGATTTATGTAGCTTAGTCAAGAGAATCTTCTACAAAAATGCAAAAGCAAGGATACACCCCATAAATATGCATACACACAGTACACACATTCATGCACAATTATTAGAAGAAATCTTCCGTCCTTCCAACACAAAGGACTTGTACAGAAGTATTTTTCGAAGGCAAATATATGTTAACCAGCCTACGAAACTCACTCTCAACTAACTTGAACAACTGCATTTGCACTGCGACAAGCATTTCTTGCAATCGGCTAGCCTTGGATAGCCACCATTGCAGTCACATTTCTTGATACACTTGGAACGACACGTTCCACCCCACAAACATCGAGCCATGCATTGCATTATTGGAACACATCTTGGGCAACTGGATTTCATTTGATTTGTGATACAGTTACTGCACTCAGTTCCATCTGAAGGACAGGCCATAGAAGGCAAAGCCATCTCCCACAGTATCAGCAATAGTATGCATACCATAGACATTTTTGACAGCCAAATTTTCTTTCCCATTTCTTAACACTGAAGCTATAACTTTGTTTATAGTCTGTGGTTATATTTATATACTTCATACCTCTTCTTGTTATCAAGTCATAGCAGATGGAGGCAGGTCTTTAAGAGATCATTTACTGTTCTTTTGGTCTCTTCATAATTAATGCCTCTTTCAGTATTGAAATTGGGATTTTCTTGGATTGCTCAATGTCACTGAAATCAGGTAACAAAGTTTTATTTTGCTTCATATTAGTCACTACAAGTAAAATTTTATTTCAACTTGGTCATTGAACATAATATTTGTGGTCGTTCATTTCATATCTGTTAATTTGACTAACTGAAAAGTTGATGCACGGTAGTTCAGTAAATAACTAAATTGTTACGTCACATATTCTATTATTCAAGCTTGACTGTAGAGGCTGGTCGGCTCATTTTACATGTTGACCCTTCTAGTTCAACATTGCAGTCTGCTGAGCAGACAAATACCAGCGTTTTTAACAAAATTATTTTGTATTAATTCTACAATTTCTGAATGCTAATTGCTTTCACTTAATTTGTTGACAAACATATGCTGTTTCGTATATAGTGTTGTACCAGCAATTTGTACCACACTTTATCCAATACAGGCTTGCATCCTTCACAAATCAACCACGGCTGCACGCTCTGCAATTTCTCTTTCATCAACATTGCATTTGTGTCAACCAACCCCTACGCTTAAACCGTTAACTTATATACCGTCTGCTTTAGGAGAGTCTAACTCATCTTATCACTCCAATTGATATCATGATTTAACTTAAGTCTATTTTAAGAAAAAAATCATAGGTTCGAATCCTGACGAGTTGACGCAGGGGTTGAGTTATTACAAAAAACGGTCATTAAAATCCATGACATTTCCCTTAAGAGAGATCCCTCTTAAGAAAAAGGTCATGAGGGATAAGATGTGTTTAAACTCTTCTATAGTGAACAGTACGTAGGTTAATGGCTTAGTGGGTTGTTATAGTATTCAAGAAGTTTTGGCAAGACCAGCCTCATGAATGTGTACACAAAAATTCCGAACACCAATGGCCCCAAGAATAGTTGTGGCACACTCCATTTAGTGTGAATTTTATTCCTCAAATTGTTCTCGACTACGAGGCATAGTCCGTAAATGTAAATAAACAATGTCGTACCCCATCTAAGTGTAACATGACCCATATAGTAAAAGATGATCTCGTGCATCAGTGCAGACACGGGGAACGTGTCTAGTTCAGTAACACAGCCAAATTTCGCCTTTTTGAGGATCGGGTCGAATACAATCATACATAGAGTACTCGAGCTTACATGATTCCATCTTTGACCCCATAAGTCTTTCAGTGAGGACTCAAAGTACGGGTTATTAAATGGTGACTCAACCTCAGTTCCTAGCAAGAATTGGCCAATAATGGCAGCCAAACCTAGGATCCATGCCAACGGCAATAAACGTGTGAGGAATGGGATCAAATCTTGATGGAATTTGTGCCTATAATGATTCAAAATGAGCAAAAATATCAAAATCAAATCCTTCTTTCCATAATGTAAAAGGGATTTAAGACCTTTTGTCCAAAATTTCATCGTTTTTCGGAGATTTTAAGGTTGTGGGGTTGATGTTGTATCACAACTGGTAAACAAGAAAT
>CAIGRM010151447.1:0-11113 GCA_903798335.1 Fraxinus albicans
GATTCACCACAACCTCCTCAGATCGTAAAGAGAAAGAAAAAAACCCCAAACCCTTTCCCCATGCTAGCACCAGTCGGTGCCGAACTACCCTCGTATCTGCACAGTGACGCTCGGAGGTGGTTGTCGCTGTGAACGAAGGTAGTCTTCGCAATATCTGCATAATAGCGCTCGGAGGCAGTCGTCGCAATGGTCTCTGGCGACGACGGTTACTCATGTGTGAGGGAGAGGATTGAGAGATGGAAGTGTGGGTTAAGTGTAGAGAGTGGGAGAAAATGTGGAGTCAAATGAATTTGAGTTTTAGGGTTTGAAATTGGATTGTGATGAGCTGTGTTATATATTTTAATAGTTAAATCGAAACCTGACTTTTGAATAAAAAACATTGTCACCTGATTTTTGCACCATGATTTTGAAAAGCCTGGAATTNGTTATATATTTTAATAGTTAAATCAAAACCTGACTTTTGAATAAAAACATTGTCACCTGATTTTTGTACCATGATTTTGAAAAGTCTGGAATTATGTAATTTTCCCATCCACCAATGTTATGAATTAAGTCTGACTCCAAGACATCACATGATTCACATCAATTGAATAATCTATGTCTATGCGTGAAGCGAACTAATTACAAGTGTCATTAAAAATTCTTCTGTATATATATTTCTCGTTAAATTCCATAATTTGCTTTCAAGATAGCCAAAGCCTGCTGTTTCACATTAAATTATTTGTACACAAACTTGTCATATTAGCAATAATAACAAGGTATTACGTTGATGGTCGTAATTATTAAGTTTTCAAGTCATCAAATTAAAAAATGTGGTGAAAAAATTGAAAGCCCCCTTCTTGTTTAATCCCGGTTTTGCCCGGTCCTTGCCATTTTGTACCTGTGATGGGAATAAAGTGGCCCATAAGCTAGCTTCCTTTGCATGTTATCACGTGTTTTTGTCTAGTTCGACAAAATGTATTTCATTATTCTCACGCCTTTTGTGCTGGGTGATCTTGTTTAGTGATATCAGTTCGGTTGGCTTTTTTTTTTTTAAAAAGTACAATAATATCGATGTAAGCACAGTAATGTCGATGGACCTCTATCTGATATACACAAACAATTAAGTCAGAAGCCTATTCTCATGAATATCTGCCTTTTCACACAGGCACTGGTTCTTGTATTTTCCCTACATCATCATCATCTACGACATGCCCAATCACAGCAACTCCAATGCCAACAACAGCATCTTCATCTGGAACAGGCCCTGGGTAAACACTAATCTTTGTGCAGAAATGTTTTCATTACATAGACTGGAAATTACTGAAAAGTATTAAAGAACCAAAAGAAACTAAAATATTCTCAATTACACTGATTGTCTCTGGTCGTATCTAGTACTACGTACCAAACATATCCTTAATTGCTTCTTCATTATTAGAAAGAAATCATCTTGTCGCATTCTTTTCTTCTTTTCACTTTTGTAGTTCAATTAGTCCATCAGTCTTAAATAGTAGCAATCCTGGGTGGAGGCACCTCAACAGGCTTTGTTGAAAGCCATGCAAGTGCAAACGCTTCAATTTCCACATCAGGTAGTTAGCAGCCATTTATTGGCTGCATCATTGCAGTGGCATCCATTATGACAGGAAGATTCATTTTCGATATCTAGAGGAAACCTTCTCCATACATCAATGGATCAGATGCTCATTGAACGACTAGTGTATCAGTTTTGGGCGGTGCAGATCTTTGCAGGACAAGGAAATAGTCAAGAATTCCGTGTGCTTGGTTCTCATCAAATTTTGAACTGAATAGCACTAGTTGCATACTCCACTAGTTCCGCAGATATGTTATGTCATCCTAAAAATACCTTGAGAATGGAAACCAATTGGAGCAGGACAGAAAGAAGCTGAAAATATATGAAAGGCATGTTCCATATAGAGATACATAAATAAAGCTTGTTCAAAATATTTGCTGCTCATATAATTCATCAGTCTACAATAGGGCCGTTTGATATGACTTGAAAAATAAAAAGCTACTTCTAAAATTAAGAAACTATTTTTGAACATGTTCAATAATATAGTGAAAGTGCTTATCTGGCTAAAAGAACTTTCAAAGAAATCGAAAGCTTAAGGTTCAAGCTAAATGCAGCTACAGGCAACCAAGATTTCGAGGTGTGGAGATTAAGAGAGATAATGACAGAGGTAGTCAACGTGTATACTGCCATGCCAAGTTCGAAACCCATCGGTTGATTTGAGAATTACCCTCTAACCTGTGATTATTCACTTAATAAAACATTTTATTCCATATTTTCATTAAAATTGTGGCCATACATAGCTTCATTCTTAAGAACTGGGGCATAACGAGAGGGTTTTGCTGTTGAATACAAAAGAAAACGATCTCCAGGGTGCACATTTCTACAATAAAACAGAATATGCACCTAACCTAATCTACTCGAGTTTACTTCTACGCTTATGATCTTAGTATACAGTAGGAATAGATACTGCAACAACATAACATCTTCGAGAATATTGCTAAGATCAAATTATCTCTTTGAAAATACTACTAAGATCAACATTGACATTGAAACTACAATCTTAAAACCAGAAGTTTCCCATGGATTGTGCTTTTCATTTACAGGTGCACCCTGTCGTTTTGCAGCCAACTGATCTCTTAGTTCCTTCAGAGCTCTATCTCTTCGCTCTCCCATCTGTGGAATATATATGAATCACTACGAATGCCATCAATATTAACATGACCAGAGAGAGAAAAAGAGAGAGTGAAGAAAAGAAGTATAAATATAAAAGCAAAATAAATTTAGTGAATTAGTCATATTTACTTTGCAAATTCGCCGTAAGTTAATGATCAATTTTCAATATGCTTCATCCATCCGTAATTGTAATCCATGAGATGTGTCAAACATGATATACCAATGCCAGTTATAAAAGAAAAATAGAGAATTACCCTTTGGAGCTTCCGAGTTTGTGAACGAGTTTCTTGAAGACAGAACTCTAACTTGAGGACTTTCTTTTTCAGCTCCTGATCAACTCTACGATGCTTCTCTAACTGTCAAACAAATAAGGCATGGATTATTAGAAAATAATCTTGGATCTAATGAGAGAACTAATTGAATGTTTCTACTACGAAACAAGTTCAGATAACAAACCTGAGATTCCAACTCTCTAGTCTTCAACTTCCAATGAGCAGACATAATCCTAATTTCATCTCTCAACTTAGCTATTTCTTCATCCTTTACAGTCAAAAGCTTATTAATCTTCTCAAAATTCTTCGGGGAAACCTCGTCTAATATTTTCCTAAGCTCACAATCTTTATTTGCTCCAGCCTTAGCTAATGCTTGCATGATCTCGTGCTCAATTCTTGAGACTTCATCTTTGAGTTGCATTTGAGAAATTTCCCTTGTTTGAAGATCCTTCTGCAAAAGATCTAATTGTTCTCCCATTTTATTCACACGATTCTCGTGCTCTTTCAAAGAGCAATTTTTCACTTCTAATTCTTTCAACAATGCAGAACACTGTAATTGTGCAGATTGAGCAGATAATGCACTTGCATCTGCTGTTGCTTTAGTAGCTGAAAGCTGCGACCTCAGATCGTCCAAATCCCTCACGTACTAAAATACGTTATAAATAAAAGAACTTGGATCAGAATTAAGATAGGAAAAGAATCATACGCAAAAGGATATTGTGGATAGATACAAGAAGTCAGATGTAAGAAAACAGAATTCCATTTTTACTCATGAAATTAGGCAATAATCCCCATAGAAGTATCAACCAAAATACATAAAAGTGCCTATATCGAGTCAAAAAGTTTCTCATTGTTTTGGAAGTCCTAGTCCAGTCTTTTTCTTGCATATTTCTGTCTTTAACGAAGTTGAAGAGCCAGGGATACTTTTAATTTTTTAGTTTTATAAATGAGCATTAAGAGGGAACTCTTACACTGTTTGAGTTTTATATCAAATCCTAGCTCATCTAGGATTTATGTTACAATCCACCAGTATTTAGTACTTGCCAATCATAGTCCCCTAACGTAAGATAATTATTTATTTATTATTTTATTTTATTTTATCTTGGACATCTCTAGTTTCTTTTCTCTGATTCTGCTCTATTTCTGATCTTCAGACATAATAGAACTTCACGCTAACTAGAGCAATATAACAGCCTCAATAAACTCTCATCAATACCAGCTATGAATCTGATAATAACTGGTTCTTGCTAATAATTTTGTTCCTTAAACCCGCCCTCAAATGTTCCTTAAACATAATTTTCTCCCTCAACCACACAACATAATTGTCCCTTAAAAACAATGCATCTTGTGCCAATAATAATATAAAAAAAATACTAAAGGATACTAGAATTATCGAAAAGATAGGTGGATACAATTTTTAGTTGCCTTTGATTCAACCAGTAAATGTTCCAAGACAACTCTTTTTGGAAACTAAATGCTAATTACAAGGAGACAAGACACTAGAACTGTGCAAAATACCAAAATGTTCCAAGGGGAGGAAATAGTTTATCAGTACAATCCATATGATTGTCATTTGTCACTACTTACCCAAAACAACAAACAATAAAAGCCAAAAAGTACCCTCAAAAGAGGATCGGTATGTGTTAGACGGCGAGTCTATATAAAATTATGCAAACCCTATATACCAAAATGAAAAATTTGATCCATACTCAATCAGATTCATCAAGATTTAAATCTTATTACAATTAAGATGTAGAAATAATACAGAAAAACATAGAGAGAATTAAGACGTACCATCTTGGCCGCAGCTTTTGAAGCCCGAAGCTGTTGATTTCTGTCATCTAAACTCTGCTGCAATCTACTTGTCTCTTTTTCCAGGTATTTGGCTTTGATTTCTGCTTCCTGTATGAGCAGAAATCAAATTTAAAACGAAGAAGTAATAGATCTCTGTCATTGGAATATTCATGATTTTCACGTAGATTTAAGTGTCCAACACTAAATATTTCTAAACTAAAACGAAAGGTTCAAATCATTTCATTCATATCATACGAATTATTTGAATTTTAAAACAGATTCGAAAACAAAGAGTTGGGAAATAATAGTTTGTTCGTGCCTGTCTGTTTATGCTTTCGCGAGCAGATGACTGTTCCTGCGAAACAAGACGGCCGCGGACCTCCTTGAGCTCTGCCGCCAGCGACTCCACGTTCCGCCGGAAGCTCTGTTTCTTCTCACTGAGATCTTTTAGCAACGGATCCACAGTTCGTTTCTCCGCCAACGACGCCATCACTTCAATGGAAAACTCAGGTGTCCAATTTACTTTGATGCGCCGACATACATCAAATCAAGGCCTAGAAATGAGTTTTATACAGTTAATCATTCTATCTCCAGTTGGAACGCTCTTGTAGAAAAGCTACAGCACAGGCACCATTTAATACATAGATTTCCGCGAGTATAGACTAGTTGACCATTTTTTACACTCAGATTAAAAATTCAAAATTGTGGGTTGACAATCAAACGACGGCTCCTGTTTGAGCCACACGTTTGTCAAGAACAAATTTTTTTGCAATCACATCATATATAGATACATACATAATACAGCTGTATATTATATACACACATACCTGGTGTATGGATGGATTTTCGGCAGCCAACACCAACTAATTCTACAACTTCAAGCATTCACTGTAAATTACGGAAATTCATTTAACTGTAGACAGAGAGAGAGAGAGAGAGACGAATGAGAGATTCGCCAATTATATACGGAAGTAGTGAAAGGTTTTTTCGGCGTTGATTAATACTTGTTTGCTAATCTGACGGTTAAAATTAGGCAAGGAGGAAATGTAACGCTGGAACGAGGAGATTTAGGAATTATTTTAGTGTACGAGATAAGACAAAGATGGCCAAATTTAAGGTTCGGAGTTGAGAGAAAGTGTTTTGGTTCGGATTGTCCGAACCTTGGGTTTGGCGAAAATGACAATATTTGAATCTCGTTTGGGTTGACCTTCGCGCGGCAAAATCTGAAATTTTCCATTGCAAGGCCCAATTCAGTATATGAGTTTGGGCAAGATCTTGGGCCGCCATTAGCTGGGACCTAACAAGTTGCACGTTCGGCTAAGCCTGAAAAGTTTTTAGGTAAAATTGCCGTCACAATACAAAACATTTCACTTAGTAGCAGACTTTACCCAAACCTTTCATTTATGTCATCGTAGGTACCAAATCTTTAAAAAATTCACAGCTCATGTCCCGATTGACGGCTTCAGTTAGTTTGACCCAAAAAACCGTCAGTTGACTTCAAAAATTAAAATTTTAATAATTTTGACCAAATAAGGTAAGAATAAAATGGTTAGTTTATAATTTTAATATAAAAAATAAGCAAAATCAACAAAATGAAACACAACTCCTTCTTCAATCTTCCCCAATCTCCTCACCCAAAAATTTAATATATTCGCAACCAGTTGCCGACCGATGTCACCGCTGACTTTGACTTTAATAAAAATCTATATTATAATTTCTAACAAGCAAGAAAAGTCTATTAGATAACGTGATATTGACTTTACTGTCATCTTATAAACATTTGATGAATGACATTACTCTTGAAAATTATGTACCATTATAATTTGATGTCACTTAACAACAATACCCGAATAATGTAGAAGGACAAGAGATCGAGAATTTTTACCATTTAAAATCATTGAATATGGCCAACAAAGTCTTCCCATATGAGAAAATAATTAAGAAAAATGCTATTCATCCCCAGTGGGGATGCATCCCCAGTCTATGTGGATGTAAATGATTGGTTAAATGATAGGTGAAATTAAATGACTTATTTAATTTCATCTATCATTTAATGTCACATAAACTATGGATGAATAACATTTCTCAATAATTAAAGTAAGAGAGATGCTTGGTGTACACAAAATTACACAGTTCTCTCACAACAATAGTGGAGCCCATGATTATAAAATAATCGTGGGGCCCACAATTGTGAGAGAGCTGTGTACAAGGCTGTATGCTAATACTGCACAAACAGCTTTTTCCTTAAAGTAATGAGAAATGTTATTCATCCTCATTGGGGATGCATCCCCAGTCTATGTGGCATTAAATGATGGTGAAATTAAATAAGTCATTTAATTTCACCTATCATTTACATCCATATAGACTGGGGATGCATCCCCACTGGGAATGAATAGCATTTTTCTAAAGTAATTGCTCACAAATTTCAATTGACTTTGATAAAAGTAATTTAAACAAAACCAATGTGAACTCAGGTCCTATAGTCTTTGAGAACGTTTTACGAATTCAATATTACAAGCAGGCAGGCAGGCGCGAATCTTTGTCTGTCCGATGTTTTTCTTTACAGAAAAAGATGGTGGTTGTACTTGTTCCCCATAGCGGTTGTTCCAATCAGGACAAAATTTTCTATTTTGTTTGTAATGAACTCATAGCAATCCACTGAAATTATAAATTTATAAGTTTACTTATTCAAAGATTTTATATTCAAAGAAATTACTTTTAGATTAACAAAACTTAGGAATGTTTGGTGGGAATTAAAATTAGATTTTTAGTAAATTTTGATAGAAGTTTTTGAAATGTGTGGTTGAAAAGCTGTGAGACACATGAAAAATGTGATTAATATTGATTGCTTAACTTAAATTAAAATCTGATTTAAATTTGTACCAAACAATCTCTTACTTTTTGTCAACCATGCTTAATGAAACCATGAAATCGGACCTGATTAAAGTTGCATGATTCCTGTCATCACTTTCATTTTTTTGGATTCAATTGTCCAAATGAATTGTCAATGATTTTCATGGTGTTTTCGGGGCATGTTAGGATGGATCGACACGGATACGTATGTTAGACATGATATGTGTTGGATAAGTCAACGTGCAATTTTCAAAAAAAAAAAATTCTAACCCGATATATCGTTGACACGTTGATTAATTTTTTAAAAATTATCATTTATATGATATAAATTTAATTTTATGTGTTATTAATTTTCTTGTTGAAATCTTGTAAATATAAGTACACATTTGTTATTTAATAATAATTTTTAGTTAAAAATATATAATATTTTAGATAAAGAAAAAAAAATGATTATAGCAGAGTGTTTGAGGAGCTACCCAAATTGAAGTATTCATACTAAGAGAGGGCATGTTTGGCAAACATATGTTTTGCTTTTGTTTTTCTTCTTATAGAAGAACTTCTTGATGTGTCCATTATGGACACCCCTATGGTTGTCCATAGCACAACCTGTTACTAAAAACTTTTCTAGCGTACTTGCAAAAAATCATCCAAATATGCATAAATAACTTTTGACTTTTTGAAAGTCCCGTCAAACGAGCTCGTTGAACTTTCCATGTCATGATCCATGACAAATATAGGTCAACATTAGAAAGCCAGAAAATTATGATATATATGTTAGGATAAAACTATTTGTACATAATTTTTCATATCGAAAATGTTACACCTCTTACGTGTGTGGGGCCTGCGTGAATAAGAAACTCCCAAAAATATGGTCCCCACACTTTGCTGTGAGTGTAGATAAAAGATTAGCTCAAAAAAATTATGTACATGTAGCATTGATGCTGAAAGCTGGACTTTGAAACCAAAGCTGACCATTCCCAATTTCCCATTCAAGATCAAGAATTCCAAACCATCAAAAACAAAACCTAAAAATGGGAATAATAAAATCCTATCAGAAACAATAAGATGGGCAAGTAACATCTTTTAAAGCAGCTCGACTGTTGCAGTTATGGAGGCGTAGAGAAAACCGTCTTCTTCTTCTTCTACTTGTGAAAAACAAGCCATTTTTGAGCTTCAACCACAAAATCTTCCTTAACTTTCTTGCTGATCTGAATCTACCCCATATCACCCTTTTCAATATAAACAAAGTTTTCTTAATCTTCTCAGTCAAACTCTGCTTCCTGGAAAACTGGTAGCTTCTCAAGAACAGCTGTCTCTTCTCCAACTCCGTCACCGTGTACCCCTTCTCACTTCTCAACATGTATACAGGATACTCATAGTTTAGTGCCATATCTATAACAAATTTTGTGTGTATCAGTGTATGTGTAGCTTTAGATAGGAAGAGAGGGTTTTTGTAGTGATGTGGGAGAAGAACGGAGGAGAAGGAACGGTTTTACAAGAAGAATGAATAATGCTCTCTCTTGTTACTTATTATTAGTCAAACCTGTATTTATTTATTTATTTTATTCGAGGGAACCACCCAAGTGGTATTTGTTTTTGTTTCAGAGATTAATCAATGGTTACTATATTTCTTGTACGTTACTACTTACTCATCAATCTTTAAAAAAATATTTATTATTCACTAAACTTTGTTATAGATTTTGCTCACCAAAATGTACGAGATTATTTTCTGCTGACCTAAATTTGAACAAAGTTACTAGTTCAGTGAACTTTACTATATGTAAGACTAACAGAAATTATATGAGTGATTGATGGGTAACTTTGTTCAAATTTGGGTGAGCAACGAATAACCTTTTAAATTTCGATAAGCAAATAATAAGAGTAATGTTATTCATTTTCAGTGGGGTTACAAACACAGTTTAGATGGCGTTAATGTGGCATTAAATGATAGGTGAAATTAAATAAGTCATTTAATTTCACCTTTCATTTAACCTTAGAGCCATCTAAATTGTGTTTGTAATCCCAGTGGGGATGAATAACATTACTCAAATGATAACCCATATATAACAAAATTCAGTGAGCAAAGAGTAATTTTTCAAATTTCAATGAACAAGTAGTAACCTATATCAAAGTTCAGTGACCATTGATTAAATTAAGAAGCTCTTTAAGGGTAGTTTGACACGACTTTTGACATGTTAAAAATTATTTTTGAAATTAAGAAGTTATTTTTTAATCTTTCTATATATAAAAAGTGCCTATTTAACGGAATTTGTTGGTTTAACGGAAAAACTAACGGAATTTGTTGTTTTAACGGATTATGTTAACGGAATTTCTTGTTTTAAACATGGAGCTGCACCTTCTTTCAATATTTTTATCATAACTTTGTATTCCGATGTTCGATTGAGACGATTCAAAATACGTTGGAAAGCTAATCCATCTGGCTACAATATTTATTCAGACATCATTCTCCAATTCGATCACTTGCTATGCCAAAAATATGTCTCAATATAACGGACTATGTAACAGAATTTTTTGTTTTAAACAGGCAGCTGCACCTTCCTTAATTGTTTTTATCATAACTTTGTATTTCGATATCCGATTGAGGCAATTCAAAATGCGTTGGAAAGCTAACTCATTTGGCTACAACTTTGATTCAGACATCATTCTCCAATTGGATCACTTTCTATGCCAAAAATAGGTCTCAATATAACGGACTATGTAACAAAATTTCTTGTTTTAAACAAGCAGCTGCACNAATGCGTTGGAAAGCTAGCTCATCTTGATACAACTTTGATTCAGACATCATTCTCCAATTGGATCACTTTCTATGCCAAAAATAGGTCTCAATATAACGGACTATGTAACAAAATTTCTTGTTTTAAACAAGCAGCTGCACCTTCTTTCAATGTTTTTATTATAACTTTGTATTCTAATGTCCGATTAAGATGATTCAAAATAGGTTGAAAAGCTAACTCATCTAGCTACAATTTTGATTCAGACATCATTCTGCAATTCGATCACTTTCTATGCCAAAAATATGTCTCAATATAACGGACATCATAACTTTGTATTCCGATATCCGATTGAGGCAATTCAAAATGCGTTGGAAATCTAACTCATTTGGTTACAACTTTGGTTCAGACATCATTCTCCAATTCGACACTTTATATGCCAAAAATAGGTCTCAATATAACGGACTATGTAACGGAATTTCTTGTTTTAAACAGGTAGATGCACCTTCCTTCAGTGTTTTTATCATAACTTTGTATTCCGATATCCTATTGAGGCTATCCAAAATGCGTTGAAAAGCTAACTCATCTGGCTACAACTTTAATTCAGATATCATTCTCCAATTCGATCACTTCATATGCCAAAAAAGGTCTCAATATGAGACTAAAACATCGGAGCATAACTTTTCGGTTGAAAATTGATTTGTGATCATCTTTTGACTAAATTTGATCCCCTTGACACCTTCATTTATCCAATTGACTCCGAGCACTCTCAAATCTTC
>CAIGRM010151488.1:0-10741 GCA_903798335.1 Fraxinus albicans
TTTTTTTTTTGTGTAAAATCTACATTTTCTACTTAAGGAATTTAAACTTTGTACAGTTTATACGTTATAAATTAAATAAATTATAAAAGTTAAAATCCTCATCTTTTATCCGGGTTTGGGACTGACTACAATTATCGTAGGCGGAGTTAAAATTGTACACGAATAAAATATTTCGTGTACAATTTTTCTTGAAACAAAAAAAATTAAAAATTACGTATTTTATTGAAACTAATCAATTTAAAAACTTACAATATCTTATGCTCTAATCTGCTGTAACTCTTCTGATTTGAAGGATACTGTAAATTGATTATGATAATTGATTCCGACGAACACAATAATTGCTCGTAATATTTCAAATTTTACGAGATGATACGGTCGATTTTCTATCTGAAAATATGAAGATAAAAAATCTCCACCCGTCGAATCGAATTGTTACTTCTGTTTTTTACAATGGGTGAATAATGATTATTATTATTGTTATTATTATTATTATTTATGAATTTCCCATATTTCCCAAAGATAAACTCTACCTGTAATGGCCTAAAGATTCGTCCAAGAATTTAATTCTCCCTACACATTTGGTTTAGCTCGGTCCAACCGAGCCCGACTCGGGCTTTTTCCGAGCCGCCCAAGCCCACGAGCTTTTTTGTTATCTCTAGATAAGATCATTCCTTGGGTTTTGCTATGTGTACATAGCAATGTAAACAAGGATGTCCATACAGGCGCCCCTCCAATAAGGGGTGCCATTTGTCCATTATGAACACCCCTATGGATTTTGCTATATACACATAGCAAAATCCTCCTTCCTAATAGGCTAAGAGAATTAGTCCAGCTTAAAGTATTTTTTTAGTTTAGCCTTGACTATGCCCCTGAAAGGCGGTGATAGGGAAGAGGCAAAACGGTTCTTCATTGAAATGGTAGATCTTGTTCTAATGTGATTTTGTTTAATGTCTTCTTGTAGCATTTTGTAATAACATGAAGACACATGAAGCGAGTGGACTGTTTAACTTGATGATTCAGAGGGGGTGAAGAACTCGATTATTCAATAAACTGATGAATGAGTTTTCCATAGGATTGATGATGCAAAGAGTTATTTGTTTTGACGGAGGATAAAGGACATAAGAGTCATGTTTTAAACTGCAATGTGTTAATTAAGCGAGATAAATATGAATGTCTCACATACATAAAAGAGAGATGACTAGCGACAACGTCGATATCTCCATAGATTGGCTCAAGCAATTAGCCAACTTGTTCTACCTTCTGGAAAATATTTATTGAGATGTCCAAATTGTCACATCTATCAAAAAATGATTAATCTTTTTTCAAATCATTATGCAATCTAAATTGCATCAAAATAGAATAATGTTATTCATAATTAGCAGCTACCGTAATTATCTTACGTGACATGTTATGTGGCATAATCTTAATAATGCTAGTATTCTTATTTTGTAATTACTAAAATTATGTCATGTAAGGTGACTACTGCAACTGCTAATTATGAATAACACTACTCATCGAATAATATTAACTTTCCACTTATCACAAGGCAAAATTTGATTCTCCGATCAACCTTTTTCGATGCTGACATATTTTATCTATACTTCAACATTCCAAACGATCTGACTTTCGGATAACACTGGTTAGAAATTGAGATTAATTTCTCAATTTGTCCACATATCCTTGGTTAGAGAATTTATTTGGAAGCTCGAAACTATAAAAGTATATATAGATATTCCATTAACAGAAAAATCTGTACAATTATATAAAATCTCTCACATTTTGACTATCTTAAAATATAATACTACGTGACTATGAGTCTCATTTGACTATCTTAAACGCGAGATAAATAAAATACTAAAGAAAAATACTCTATTTATACAAACACAGGAGGGAAATTTAATTTTAATCCAATGTGGGATTTTAAACGGTGATTTAACATAATAAAATTAGGAAACTAAAAATCATATTCTATATGGGATAGGCAAATATAATTCTAATTTAATTTTAGAATACCAAGCCAAAATCACAACACCACATTAATTGAGGAGGGGAAAGGGTTCTTGATGAGATTACATTCAGAGGAGGCAGTTGCAACAATTAAAAAGGTTTAGAGGTGGGCAGGGTTTTACGGATCGATACGTAAGGACAAGATGAATCAGATACTCTAAATGGGTGAATGAATGGGGTTGGTTGGGGAACATGTCGGTGTTGGTGGTCGCGGCAACAACGGCAGTGGGGCGTGGTGGAGAGAAGATGAAATGGTTTTATTATCTTTTATTCTTTTTATGTCCTTACAATTTTTTTAAAAAAAAAAAAATCGCATTGTTGCTCCACTTAATTTCCTTCTTGCATTTTTGTAATTGGACATCCATATAAAATTAAGGACTACAGGAGCAATTAAAATTTTCTATTTTGTATCTTTTCTTTTCGTTCATTTAAGGGGGCAACAAATTTCATCATTTTAAGAGGCTTTAACTACCAAAAGGGGTGATAGAAAAATGAATTATGTTACATAATTGAAAGTTTGGGTTGGACTTTGCTAACAAAATTGGTAAGTGGTAACATATATATATAATTTTGTTACATATATATATAATTTTGTATATATGTTTTGATTCGTCTAACAATGCCATCGATCTAAGATCTTCAAAAATCCTTCTATTTCTCACTATATATAAGTGGTAAACAGTACTAACAAGTGCAATTTTCTTAGCCTTACTTTGCCAAGAGGTACATCAGGCCTCATTCTTGATCCATTTCATAGCGCTAGAAATCGTAGTCATCGATCTCCTAATCCCCAACCAAACTTTAATCTTTGCCGATGTGCATGAAGATAAAGAGCACTGGAAAAATAGATGCTATCTAGTTTCCGTATGTGACCCATAAAAAATACAATTCCTAGGGGCTGCTGCCAAAACCAAGAATTATCAAGATGCGATTTTTATGTACCATAGGATGGTTGAAGCCGAGTTATTGCCTGATATTATTACGCAGAATATTTTGGTTAATTGTTACTGTAGCTTGAAAATGACTGCTCTTGATTTTGCTGTTATGGGTGGGATTTTCAAGAGGGGATATAGTCCAAATATTAATACTTTTACTTCATTGATTAAAGGGTTGTGTATGGAAGATAAGATTGACTATGCAATTGTGTTGTTCCTTAAAATTATTGAAATGGGGTTTCTACCAAGTGTTATGATATGGAATATTTTGATTAATGGGTTATGTAAGAGTGGAAAAGCAGAGGTAGCTCTTCAGTTGCAAAAAGAAGCCGAGAATGGAATGTCTTATTTAAGATTGAAGCCTGATATAATTAGTTATAACACACTTATTCATGGCCTTTGTAAAGAGGGGTTGTTGGAGAATGTTAAACAATTATTGTTGGACATGAAGGGTAATGGAATTCTGCCAAACTTGGTTTCGTATAGTGGTTTAATTCATGGTTTGTGTGAAGACGGTGAATGGGAGGAGGCAAAGAGGTTCTTCATTGAAATGGTGGATCAAGGCATTCGTCCAGACTTAATTTTGTTTAATATGCTGATACAGGCACTTTGTAAGGACAGGAAGACCGCCGAAGCGACTGGATTGTTGACCTTGATGATTAAGATTGGTGAAGAGCCTGATTGTTATACATTTCGTATATTGATGAATGCGTTCTGCATGGAGGGTAGGATTGATGATGCAAGGGACTTATTTGTTTTGATGGAGTATGAAGGCCATAAGCTAGATGTTGTAACCTATAACGTGTTAATTAGTGGGTATTGCAAGTGTCACAAATTGGAGGATGCCATGAGCCTTTTTGAGGAAATGATTGTCAAAGGCTGAAAGCCGATATTAATTATTTTCAACAATTTGTTAAATGGTCTATTTCAAGTAGGTAAAGTTGAGGAAGCGCGGAAACTTTTTGCAAAAATGAAAGCCCATGAAGTGACTCCAGTTTCTGCTACTTATAGAATATTATTGGATGGGTTCTTCAAAAATAATTGCCTCTTAGAGGCAATTGAGCTTTTTCTGATTTTGGAAAGAACTGGCGCTAAACTTGGCATTGAAACCTATAATTGTGTCCTTGATGGATTGTGTAAAGCACAAAAGCTCAATTTTGCCACTGAACTATTTGGGAAGCTGTCCCATAAAGGCTTGGTACCAACAGTTATCACATATAGCATCATGATCCATGGTTTTTGTAGAAGTGGAAATATAGAGAAGGCGAATAATTTGTTTGTGGAGATGGAAAAGGAAGTGTGCACCCAATCCCAACGTGTTCACTTTTCACACACTTATGCAAGCATTTTGCAATTATAATGATGCACCAAAAGTGGTTGAACTTCTTCACAAAATGGTAGAGAGAAATATCTTCCTAGATGAACTCATGATATCTTCAGTTAAAGAGATTTTGACCAAAGATGCAAATTATTCAGAATATCTAAGTCTGATTCCGAAGTTTTCTACCCAAGGCCATAAAAGATGAAATGTTGTAGTCATACTTTTTACCTAGCCATACTAATGTGAAGGATGTATCAAGTTTAGGTTGTTTTCGAGAAGTTCTGGAATATAGAAATATGTCTGTTGCTGTTGTAAAATTGATTATCCTCAGGCAATTGTAATTAATTTTTTTTTTTTTTTGAGAGGTCAACATTTCCTACCACAAACTGAACGTTTAGGTTTGGGAAATCACTGTGTCTCATGTGACTTCTACAGACGTTTTACCCAAACAGGTCAAGAAATATGGAATATGGGCTTGAGAATTAGACACCTCCTTTTTATGTGGCATAATTTTTGTACCATGGACCATAATCCTCAAAGACAGCATAGCTGGAGGGTTGCTTCCAATCTTATACAATTTCAGGAACTGACAATTGGTTGTGATTTTCAGATGTGCCAATCTGCAGTACTGATTTGATTATTTAAACCAAGTCTAGAAGTAAATTTGTAGCATTTCATTTTTGAGGTATGAGAACACTTGTCAATCATACAAACTTTTTGGGTCCTTCGAAATCTGAATTATCTTATATCCTCATATTAGTCTTTTGATACGCAGTTCAGTTAACAATAATGAAATTCGAAGATTACTGAGGAGAAAGCAACTCCCACAGCTTCTTTGTTGTGCTTCAGATTTATGAGCATGTGTGTCTCTCTTCATGATGCTTTCATTAACTTTTTGAGTTAAATTGCCTGTAACAACATTCTGCAGTCAACCATCAGTATCTTTTACGGAGTATTGGAAAATCATAAATCTTTAGTAATAAGCAGCAGAAAAAATAAGTTCGTGTGATTACTCTGTTGGCTGAGAATAATTCATTTTATATTTCCATCTTTTACTAAGAAAAAAGCCGTTTAATGATACGTTGATCTGTTGTATTATCAAGTTGACATGGTTATGTGTAATTAGTAAAGAAATAACTTGAAATTTATTGTCTGCAGATGCCCTGATTAGAAGTAATTTTGGTCAAGGCTAGTCGTGNCAGTCCAGTCCAGTCCAGTCCACGCCATTATAATGCTGCGATGCATGGCGTCCAGGCTTCACTGATACCCTGTCCATTTTGACGTCTCTAATTAAGACTTCTTGCAGATACATAAAGTAATTAAGGTATGGAATGTTTTATCTAACTATTACATATTCAAGATTAAAATAGTTTGGTAGGAGGGAAGAGTGAGTGGTAGAGAGAAAGTAAAATCGAGAGATGTGATTGACTTCAAGATTTCGATACCTTCTATTCGAAGAATTTTATCAGGTTCGATCAATTTTCGTTACCTTAATATGTTTGGTTTCACTAATATTTGTGTTGTAACAGGGTGTTTCTCTGATTCAATCTTTGCGCTTTGCAACGAAAGAGGCTTCAAGCAGAGTTTGAAGGAAAGATCTAGAATTGTGGTGAGAATTAATTGGACGTCGATATTTCTTTTTTTTTTTTTCCTTTTAGTCTCTTGCGAGTGTTGCATTTTAATGGTCATGCTTCTTTTCTAGAATGATTAGCTTGCGAATATTGTTTAGAAATCTGAAACTCCAAGTATGGTAATTAGTGGATTTTGCAATGACATTGTGGCTAGGGATCGTAAACATCTCTATAAACACATCAAACCTGAATCCTACTATGTCTTCGATCATTTTCATAAAATTATCATTTCTCGAGCTAAAGACTTTTCTTAGAGTAACTTCAATAGTGAATAGTTCTTGAAAATAGGGTAAATTTTTCTAAAAAATTTCTCATCTCAATGTTTAAACTTGGGGTTATTGTTAGATTTGTTCATCTCTAGTTCTTGATGCGTTGCCACTTGAAGTTTGATTTGATTAATGAGGCATTAGAAGTGTTTGATGATCCTTACTTAAAGAGTATTATTGGTGCTAATTCCGGGGATTGTGATAAAACGGGTCATCATTCTTGTATAGCTGTTCTAATCGATGTCTGTGGGAAAGTTAGGCTTAATATGGATGTGTTTATGGAATCGCGGGAAATTTAAATTGCTAGGCTTGATATTGCTAGAAATTTGTTCGACTTCACTTATGTACTGAATGGTACTTCTATATTTGCTCGAGTAGTTCACACTTTTGGGCATTTTTATAGCTCATTTATGGTAACTATTATTTAGTAAAAAGTTCTTTTGATTCATGTGTAGTTTTTTGTTATTTTAGTGATTGAGATACGAACGAGAACGTTGATAAAGTTTGAATTGTTGTAAATAATGTTATGTGAGCAAAACTTCTAAGCCTGCCACTTTGCCTTCACCAAAGACTTATTTGCGTCATGGCCAAAAATGGATTTTCCCATAGTGCAAGTTTTAGATTAATATTTTTTTTCTAACCTACATGATAAGCTTGTGTCAAGTCACATTCTTGAACTCTATTAGTTGAATCGATTATATAAAACTTGTTACTTATTAGTTATTATCAATTAAATAATTTATATCAAAGTCAAAATCATATCTATAAGTATTTTGTTTTAGCATCCATCATACTCAATCAATGCTAATCCCCTCGAATTTTTGGTTAATGGTGCAAATAATACTCGAACAAGAACGAGTTAATAACTGCATTTGACATGCCAAAAAGAGAGATACGAAATGTTTTGATTGAGTGATTGAGATTAATGATGCATAAATAAACGGTTCTTAAAATGAAACGATGCAGTTAAATCAACATTAACAATGTTTATAATTGGAGTCTATTTGAGCTAAACTCGAGTAGGGATCAAGATGCATTTTGTAGAATATTTTTTAATTGCAAAACAAACTTACATAGAACCAAGTAGCTAGGAGGTCAAGATGTCACATGCTCGATATTTACTCGATTTCACTGTATTTATGATTTCCGAATTTATGGAGAATCTAAGTAAAATCAATTGTGGCAATTGCACGAAGCGACCAGCAAATCTTTTGCAGGTTAGTAGCGACAAGGCAGTTTCCATCCCGGAGGTAATCTTTTTAGCAGCACACCAAGTCGCACAGGAGGCTAATATTCAGCTCAATACCTATAAATCCTTTCAGGCATAGGTGGAGGGCGACGCAATACGTGATGTCCAGATAGACATGTCCTTAGCACGATGGCTTCAGGCATAACATGAGTTCAACGACTCGATGGTTCATTGAATTCTATAATTCATATCAAGTATTGCATTTTGCTGCATTCTTGTCAATGCAAGAGTCGAGATACCCGTTGTTTTGGGTCATTTTAAAAATTCAACACATTCCTAATACCCAACTGCACACTAGAGAACATGACATCGAGGGGCAAGCAATGTTTAATTGGACCTAGGAAATGACTCTTGCACATTTTGCTAAGTGAGTCGAACTTTCAAGTTCTTACGTTTAAGATTCCAAATTTCAGAAGGTACTGGACTTTTTTTTTTTTTGCATTTTCCCTTTATCTTCTAATTAATAATCCTATTTTAAAAAAATAAAAAACAATAATCTCATTTTTATTAATTTTAAAATTTAATTTACCAGTGGAAATTAATGAATGAAGTATGAAAATATAAAACTCGGCCAATAATTAATAATAGTTTAAAAATAACTTTAAATCCCCACATAATCCTGCTCCTTTGCAATTTTTGGGGAAATAATTCTGTGATAATGGAACGGATGCATTAATAATTAATGAAAATCTTAGTAAACAGATTGCAACATTTATCGATATGTCATTATTGTCACGTCAACCAGCACCAAGTCATGAGGCTTTCCCGGGGATGTTCTCTATTTGCATTGCAATCTCTTAGAAAGAGGGGCTAAATGATCTGAATAGACATGCATAAGTAATTAAAAAAAAAAAGGTTATACTAATTACCAACTAAAAGTTAATCTTAATTACTAATAGATTTTTGGCCTTTAACTTATAAAAGAAAAACACAATAAACTTCCATCGTGGACATATCCTGATGCGGACATCATTTTTCTATTGGGAATTTCTTTTCATTATTTATGTTTTTTATTATTGGGTTGGCCAAATCCCATCACTAGTAGGATTATGTTTTACTATGTGGAAATTATATGGAACCAGAATTTTCAAGTTAACATTTCAAATTTCATATATAAATTTTATTTATACAAAAATCAAATCATAATTAAACATTTGAATATTAATAATAATATTTTAAAACTAAATTAATCTATATACCCACCCCCATCCACCCAAATCCTAATTATTTTTTCATCCCTCTCTCTCTACATCTCTCGCCCTTCTTTTTTTTTTCTTTCACCGTTGGAGACACGCGACTCCAGCCATCCCTCTCTCTCTACATCTCTCTCCCTTCTTTTTTTATTCTTTCACCGTTGGAGACACGCGACGCCAGCCGGATTGCAACATGGCACCACAGCGACACGGGCGGCGACGACGACGTCATCCTGTGTAAGAAGATCTGAGAGCGGCGATTAGTTTTCAACAGTGGTGATGTCAACTCCGGCTCTGATCAAATCTGCTTGCAGTGGTTTACATGTCGTCGTCGTCGTGGCGGTGATGAGGTGCTGTGGCGATGACATTCTGTGGATGACGATGAATCTGCTTGGAGGTGTAGTGGTGGTGTTGATGTTGATGCTGTTTGTGGTGGTGGTAGTGGTGGTTTGGGATGGTTTTGGTGTTTTTGGGGATTTTTGTTGGTTGTGCAGGTGAGGTGCTAGCGGTGATGGTGGATCTGGCGGTGATGAGCATGGTGGTGTTAGTGTGGTGGATCTGGTGGCGGTTAGCATGGCAATGAGTTGTTGAGGTTTTTGTTGGTGGTGCAAGTGGAGGTCGTGGCAGTGGGGGTAGCGGTAGACGATGGTGATGGTGATGGTGGTGGCGGCAATGGTGACCTGTGGTTGGGTGCAGTGGTGGTGTTGTTTTGGCGATGGTGACTAGTGGTATGTGCGATGGTGTTGCTGGTGTGATGTGGTGATGGTGGTGTTGCAAAAATGGTGGTGGCTGGTGGCGGATGGTAGGGGTGGTTGTTATGATATTTGTTGGGAGTATTGGATCTAGTGGTGGTGGCTTTGTTGGTGGTGGTGTTATGGTAGCGGCGGCGGCGAGATAGTGTCCGTGACCAATTATTTTGTTGATTTGTAACCAAGTATTGTCGGTGGATCGAGATCGGGGGTAGGGTCTTTTGGTATATGTGACCAATTATTTGGTTCATTATGACTAACTATTAAAATGTGACCTTAAAATTCGATAATTTGTGACCAAGAAATAATGTGTGACCTAAAAAATTATTAATATATGACCGATAATTTAATAATTTGTGATTGTCTAATTAGTTGCGACTTATAATACTTGTGATATGTGACCGATAAATAATTGTGATATAAATTTTTTATTTGTGACCGATGAACATATTGTGACCTATAAAATTTTTGAATTATAACCGTAAAATAATTTGTGACATATAAAATTTGTGATTTGTGACCAATGAATAATATGTGACTTATTAATTTGATAGATTTGTGACCGATGAATAAATTGTGACGTGTAAATTTTTGATTTGTGATCGATGAACAAATTGTGACCTATAAAATTTTTGAATTATGACCGTAAAATAATTTGTGATATATAAAAATTGTGATTTATGATCAATTAATAATATGTGACCAATTATATGGAATTTATGACCAAATTATATGGAATTGTGACCTTACTATATTTAATTAATAAAATATATGTTTAATTAATTAATTTATAAATAAAATTTGAAAAAGTTTGAGATTTGAAATTTTAAACCTTGATCTCTTAAATTTGAAATTAGTGAAATTTAACTTCTTAGTTATGTAATCTTCCCTTTTACTATTTATATGGTTTTCACATTGTAATTTACACAATTGATGAATGAATAAAATAATTGTGGTTTGTGGCCAAAGTTTCTTCCTTTTCCCCTGCTTCTTTCCCTTTCTTCTGTCGTGTTCTTCTTCTGTCATTCCTGCCTCTAATTTTCTCTTCTATATTGATTTGTTTCTCATTCTCCATTAATTATCTTTTTTTGCCCTGCATGAAATTTGATATCATAGTCAAATTCTCTTGTTTTCTTCTCCAAAATCTTGGAACAACACAAAAGAAAAAACTTGTTGAGGCATCAATTTTTATTTCTCAAGTTTTTCTTCCTTGGTCAAAAAAAAAAAGTGAAAAAAAAGAGGGAAAAAAAAAGAAAAAAAAAAAGATATTTTGTCATAAAGAGTCCTATAGCCGCTCCTCAATTTTTGTTAAATGTTGATTCTTTTATCTAGATAATATTTCAATGAGGAAATTACAAAAAAAAGGGGTATTTAAAGATCAGTTTTTAAA
>CAIGRM010151489.1:0-25634 GCA_903798335.1 Fraxinus albicans
GGTGATTACATAGCTCTATTTATAGAGTAAATCTAACAAACTAACTAACTCAGGAAGGATCTAGAATAAGCATGTCTTGGCCATGTGATAGAAGAATCTGGAAGGAAGAAGATCTGCATGCTGAACGTGATCTGCTGGATGTGTGAACTTGCTGGCTGAAGGTGCAATTCCAACAAGTAGACCCTGACCTTGTGTATTGTATGATGCAACATACAACAACTGTATGGTAAGACATGATAAACTCCATTTTGTTTTGCAGCCACTTGGACATGAAGTATAGGATACAGTAATTGTATTGTGACTGATAATATAACACCACCATCTTATCATATTTATGTTGGTTTAAGGAGCTAGCAATATTAGGATTATAAATGATACTTATAGGGGGACTAATTATAATTTTGCAAACGAAAAGCTGTCAGTTTTTTTGAGCTTCATATTAGTGGCTGCCAAATGTCATTTGAGAAGCCTAGTTTTTAAGATTAAATGTTGAGAATGTTGTTTGGATACGTGAATACTTGTTATGTGCGTGTGTGCAACTAGAGTGTGATGGTGGTCCAGTTGGCTTCCACTAAATGGAAGAATTTAGTGATGTGGCGCCCTAATCTATTAAATGACTTGGTTCAGATTGAATATCCGGAGATTGAAGACAATATGAAGCCACGCCAACGATTTATGTCTTCCTTTGAGCAGGTATATTGTATTCTCAGAATCAAGTACTTACTTCTACTTTTGTAGCTGATTCTCTTCTTTCCAACACATGATTTTCAGTTAATGGTCCACTTTCAATTTACTGGCCCCTTTTCATGTCATGCAGAAAATCCAAGCCTTCGATAAAAGATATCAATTTCTCTTGTTTGCTGCTGAACCATATGAAATTATTGCTTTTAAGGTAAATTTGATCCATGTGTGTGAGAGAGAGAGAAGGTTGCATTGGGATTTTATCGAATTTTAACCGTGGACATTTTCTAGGTTCCAAGCACGGAAATTGATATATCCACCCCCTAGTTTTTTTATCGCAATGGGACCCTGACTCGAAAATGTTCACGGTATGCCTGCGTGCCTGCTGCTTTTCCCCTATTTTCGAGGTTTATAGCATTGTGTGAAATTAGGACTGTACGTGGGTCGGTTCGGTTCGGTTCGGTTCTGAAGAGACCCGAACCGACCCAAAATTTTCGAGTATTTAATAAATGGACCATCGGGTCCAAATATAATTATGGAACCGTTCGGGTTCGATTTCGTTCCGTTCGGTTCGGTTCGGTTCGGTTCGGTTCGGTTCGGTTCGGGTCGGTTCGGTTCGGTTCCGTACCATAATTAAATTTTTTAATATTTTCAACAGTACTACATAAATACAACTAATGACATCTCATTCGTAACTTTTACAAATTAACGTAGCCCAATTCAAAAACATCTACAAAACTAGCCGTCCAATAAGATTAATTCAATGCATACAAATACTAAAAAGTAGATATTAATATTACAGCAAANTCATTCGTAACTTTTACAAATTAACGTAGCCCAATTCAAAAACATATAAACAACTAGCCGTTCAGTAAGATTAATTCAATACATACAAATATAAAAAAGTATATATTAATATTACAACAAAACTGCATAAAGTATATTCATTTGCTTCAAATTAAAATGAGCTAATGGATTTTAAAAATGATTTAGGCTTTAAAATTAAAATTATGAAATAATCTAATTTATTTAATTAATTTGCTAATTTGTATAAAAAAAATTATTTAGTTTCGATTCTTATTCGATTCTTCGGTTCGTGGTCTAGACCCAACACCCGACCCAAACCCATCGGTTCTCAATTCGAGTACCCGTTCGGGTATTTAATTTATGAAGAACCGCTCTGTTCGATTCGGTTCGGTTCGGGTTCGGTTCAGTCCAGTTCGGTTCGAGACTTTTGGACACCTCTGTGTAATATTTCAACTTTGCTATTCCTTTAAGTACGTAGACTGAACCATATCCTGTGTTCAGCAACATAAACTGTATACAGAAATTTTTTAAAATCCTTGGACCTTTTATGGTAAGGGTGCATGTCTCATACTTATTTTACCTTTGTTTTTTGTAAATTGAAGGTTTAGCTGCCCTCTAAGAGTAATTGATTAAGTTGGAAGATATTTGGGCAGCAAACCAGTTCTATTGATGGTACATGAACAACAGGCTTCTCTTCACTTGCAAGGCAGGGAATGGAACAATCATAATTGCCTGATCTTTAGGATAAAATGCACTTTAAATTGGATTAGTATCTCCCCGTTTTTACTGGAGTGTATATCTGACATTGTTTTGTGGCACAACTGAAACATGCAGCTGCAGTTATACTTCTAGACAAAGCCACCAGAGTCGAATAAACCTCAACCTCCTCCTGCGGCCAATGGGAATGCAGCTCCTGGTGCCCCTCCAAAGCCACCTCCACCCCAGGATCTGCCCCCACCTCCACCACAAGGACTCCCTCCTGGAGCACCTTCTGGAAATGTTCCCAGGCCTTTGCCACCACCTCCTCCTATGGCTAATGGGCCTCGGCCTATGCCTCCAGGTGCTAATTTACCTGCTCCAACGCCTCCTCCAGTTGGCAGTGGTTCAATGGCAAATTTTACCCATGGTGTGCAAATGGGAAGGCCCCCAATGCAGCCGCCTCAAAGTTTTCCAGGGCAACAAATGCATGGCCAGGGGGTACATCCTCCTCCTCCACCTCCCAACATGGGTTAACGAGTCTCTTGTGCATTACAACATAATGCATACAAGGTGTCTGCAGATTTTCTGTTACCAAGTGTCTTCCTTTACAAAATCTGTGAAAAAAATTATGTACTTATAGCATGATTGATTTTGAATTAACAGTCCACGGTTGATTTGTGCCAAATAATACCCTTAATGTCCCCTTCCCATTTTAAGTTTCTCCAAATGCTTGACCAATCAACGGCGTGTTTAAAGATGACTATATTTATGTTGGATGGCAAATGCCCTGTGAAGACAAAGTCATAGTACGTTATGTCACCATTTTGGGGGGTCCTATTTGCACGTCGTAAAGGGCGTTCACAAAGAGGAGTATCACTTTCGGAATGTTCGGTCCAAGTGTTTATAAGTTGTGTGCGGGGGTATGACGACATTGTGTAATACTCGGTATTCTAGTCCATGAACAACCTCTCTTACGTATCAACATAGGGCCTAACTTTTGGTAGTACGCATCAAAGTTTTTCTTTCAATTTTTCAAAATTATTTGGATTTGTTGGATCAAAATCATATGACTTTGTTTCATATTCATACGAGTCTTGAGAGTCCTGAAAAATACTGTTATTATAATTTAGCTCGGCGTCTGAATAATTTGATTTTGGAGTGTTTAGATTAATTGGTCATGGTTTGTCTATATCCATTGATTTAGCAATATTTTTCAATTTTTTTTCTTCAAATTCATTCTAAAGTTTTTCACTAAGTTGTTGTCCTTCTGGTGTTGTCTCTGTATGTTTCTCCAAGGCACCTATGTGATCGTCCAAAAAAAAATTGATTCCAATGTGTCATGCCAATTTCCCAATAGTCGGATGGATAGTATCCAAATAGTTGTCCAAAGAGTTGACGTGTGCTGTCTTTGAATGTTTTAATGTCTTGTTGAATTTTGAAAGAATAATCTAGGGGCAAAATTTCCCAATGAGCATCATCTTCTATGTCTGGCCAAATTTGATGATGAATAGTCTGATTGATTTCAGTCAGTCCTCTTTGAAATTTTCGGAACTCCTTTGGATACTTTTCTCAATCTTGATGTAAATTAAAAGGTTGGAATGCATACTCTTTAACATGGGAGAAATGCTTATACGAACTTGAATTTGTAAAATAACCATGTCTCTGAAAAATCAAGATTACAAAAATATTTTATTGGGAAATTCTGAGGTCTTTAAACTTTAAAGAAAATGATTTAAACATTTTTATCTAATGAGAAATAGGATAAAACCATTCGAAGAATTTCTTCACCTCAAAAAGTGATTCTTGAAATGGATCTCTTTTGTTGAAACTTCGAAATCTGATTTCTTTAAACCATTCAAGAGAAGCACTGACATTAAAACAAATTCCAATTTGATAAAGTTCCAACAGATACCATAACAAACAAAGTAGTTCTTCGAAAAAGTTTGAAACTACTTGATGTAGAATCATATGGAACAAAGTGAAAAAAGGGATACTTTGGACGAAATTCAAGACCATCAAGTGTTTCAATCCATGTTTACCTGATGACTATGGATTGGTATTTGAACATGAGTTCTTTAGCTCTGAAGTGAAGGGTTTTGTCTTTGTTGAGGGTAATGAGTTCTGGAAGGATAGACTTGATTTGAGGGAAGGAGTTTGGAAGTGAAAAGGAGGAAGGACTCATCATGCAGATTATGGGAATGGGTTGGATATAAGAAATTTTTGGTCTAGTGAGTAAATATGGAAGAAGATTGGTTTTTCCCTTTATATGTCTGACGTTAAAGTCAAAATTTAAAAACCATTATGCCCACCTAAGCAGTTGAGAATATGGGACTTGTTTTTGTTTGAATGAGAGCATTTCTGAAATGCTGACATGTCCATTTCAACCAAAAATTTATAACCAAAAAGGTGGAACTGAAATTTTTCGATGCCACGCTTGATTGTCGAAATTTCTTTGAAAGTGGAATAATAATATTTTTCTGCTTTTTGAGAATGATTCGTTTTTGCATCTACAAATATTTTTTTTCCCTTAATCTTTTCCCTTCAAGAGAATTGCTGCCCAATATAGATCACTTGCATCAATTTGCACGATTCACTTTCTATCCGTGGGAATAGACAGAGCTGAGAGTCCTTCCACTTTTTGCTTAATCTTTCGAACTGCTTCTATTTGTTCTGAAGACCATGGTGGTGACCATGGTGGTGATCTTTCTTTAGCATGTTTTGTAACGATCTGATAATGGGAAATAGAAAATCAATAAAATCTGTCATATAGTTTATAATTCCAAGAAATTGTAGGACCTTCTTTTTGGAGAGATCTGTGTTTACAAATTTCAATTCTTGAGTCATAAAAAGAAAAATGATGACTATATTTGTTAATTTTGTATTTCGTTTGAAACAAGAAAAGTGGAAAAATGCGATTCATTTGAAAAAAAAATGTGCATGGACATGTAGCCACACAAGATGCAAATAGTTTTTGTTTTTGTTTTTTTTTTTTTTTTTTTTGGATTGACAGATCACATAATGTTATTTTCGTTGCGCTCAAATTTCTCCATGTATGCAAATCGATTTACCCTTATAAATAGCACATCAACAATTTGGAAAATTCTATTTTGTAATCTCTTCACATATTAAGGAAAAAAAGATTCTATTTTTAAGGTTTCAAAACAAGTATTTATCACTGGCCAGTTCGTTGATACAAACGATATCTAAATACCAAATTGGTTTTATTTTTTGGAAAATAAATTTTGGAATAGTGATTTTTGGAAAATATATGGTTAAAAAATAGGGGAAAAAAAAATTGGATTTACATACAAAATATTTTATTATGAGGATGTGGTTGAAAATGAGTTTGGAAAAAAAAAATTTGTTTTAATGGAAGTCAAACAGGGGCTAAGCTACATCCATCCATTTCAGAATAGTTCTACAAAAGCTTTGAGTTCAACCTGCAGAGGGGAGCTGGATACTGTGAAAAACAAAGTTTCTAATGAAACAGATAAATAGAAGCTCCATTAACTGATGAAGACGAGGAAAGTGGCAACATGGAAGAAGGGGTAAATCAGTTATGCTTATCAACAATACACACAACTACAATTCCCACCAGTTTGTTAACCAAATATGGAAATTTAAACAAAAAACAAAAAGCAGTTGAAATGTTGAACTTCACGGCATGGTCGATGGGGACAGTAGAAGCCAGGAGAGACCGATCAATCAAGTCTTCTAACTTGCCACAGCATTTGGTGGAAAAATCTTCCGAATGAATTCTAGGAAGCGCTGAGAATAAAAAGTAGGGTCTACTACGGAGATGGACACTGAATCAAATTGGATGGATTTATATGCATGTTCAATCTTCTTAGTTATGTTGTACTCTTGCAATATGTCGATGATACCCAAATACAGGACAACGTCGTACACCTGATGAAATATATGTGTGTCATCTTTTCCGGGTTTATGCTCTGCTCTCGCTGGCATATTCACTCCCAGCTGGATTTGGAGTCTGTTAAGAACCAAGAAACCAAAATGTAAGAAACCAGAGTTCAGATAGAACTGTTTCGAATCTTCTTAAATTCATTTGCCAATCTCCTCAAGGCGATAATAGCTTTTCTTTCAAAACCAAGTGTTTAACTGAGATCATCTAAATGCACAAAAATTCCATTTATGCTTTCAGCTGTTCGACTGATTCTTTTTAGTCCTCTTGGCAGCTCTCCAACCTTTGCCTCTTTAATCCGTTTATGAACTTCTGAACTCTTAAACTTTGTTGCCTAATTTAGCTTATGTGAAAAGATGACTTGAGGATGCACCAGTTTTTTTGTTGACAGGATTTCATATCAATGACAACAATGCACTGGTGTTTGCAAGAACGGCAATCAGCAATACTAGAATTTTTATTGTAAAGTTTCCATGAAATACCTTGCTGTACCAGGAAGGAGAAGATCCACTTCCTCATCTCCAGTTGCAGATGATGCTCGCAAACGGCTACCCCTAATATGGGGTCCCACAACAACACTATTATCATCATCACCTCGAGGGACCAAAACAAGGCCTTGTGGAGATATATCATCTTCAATAGACTCTGAGGTCATACAATCAGCAATCGAAAGTAAGAAGCCGATCATAAACACAATTTTGAAAATACAGACTCAGCTATGAATAATGTAGGGCTTGTATTATTAATGTTATTGGTTAAATGGACGAGGCCTAGGACTTCTGCTTCTTTATTATTTTCAAAACAAGGAGCTTTTGAGATTTCAAAGAAGAACATGACCACGTGGCCTCCTCGCATTTATCCAACTATCTGTTTGTCTCTATTATATGGGATGTGAACCCTACCTTCTGCCACTATTCCTAGTCCATCCGCTGACATCTGCTGACTGTAAGGCATACGAGAGCGGAGGTGCTGGGGTGCTCGGTAATGAACACCTAGCAAGAGGCTGTAATCCATTATGTGCTGTGCTTCCAAGAATTTGCTATCTATTTCAATCTGCCTGCATTTAATAGAACCAGTGAACATCATAAGTACACAATTAAAAATACTACATGAAAACTTGATGCGAGGTGTTCTCGAAATTAGCATCACAAGCACTCAGAAAAATATCCAGATAAGAAAATGATCCTCTTGTCCATTGCAATTGAGTTAGTTACTTTAGTTAAGACTTATTGATATTAAATTACATAATATGGTTACACTTCATTGTAGAATTTGAGTTCCTTATGTTACTGCATGAATGCAACTGAGACCTGAATGTTAAGTTCTCATCGGAGCCACGTAGATTTTCTGGCAGCTAAGACTTTGAATCCTGTCGCAGTCATTACTACAAATCTATAACATGTTTCAATGAGGTAAATTACAATCCAAGATGTCGATAAACTTTAACAAATGATGAGTTGGTGAATCACTGCATTGTTAGTGTGGACAGACCACTGCATATTGTTAGTATGTACTAAAGGTAATTGAATACAATTACCACTTACTGTAAGAGGGCATCTTGCCAAGAAGGTTCCAAATAAAAGCAGTAATTTAAATCCAGGTCCTTAAGAATGGTGTTTTCATCGATTTCAACCTTCGCTGCAGAACGTCCTAATGAAGAACCTTTCAAATCGAACCTTCGATGAATCCTTAACTCTGTGCAGAACACATTTCCCATTACCACAAAACGAAACTGCAAAGCCGGAAGAGGTGTATAAATGTTAGCATATTGCTTGAGAAGGCCAAAGTAAAGTTGATAAAAATACTAAATGCAAAGATGTATTTTCCTGAGACATATTCTCCAGGAGCAGTAGCATATATTACCTTTTGACCACTAGAAGGTTTAATCCTGTGAAGACCAAAAAATTTAGTTATGAGTGTGTTCTCATATGTGCGTACATGGCGATGGTAGTCTGGGAGCATCCGAAGCAGAACCTACATGTTAGATCACTGGTCATTATCAATTTAACAAACATCAGTATATGGAATGACAAAAATAAAGACTACATAACTTAACTAGATTGTATAATACGTGCAACTGAAAATGGCACCAGTACAATTATAAACATCAATGAGAGAGCAGTACCTGCTATCTGAACTCAATGTTAAGCAACTCGACGTAACAAAGTGAAACAATTGAAAGCTTATAAGGGAAATTGTTATAATTATACTTGCATGCAACTTCCTGAAAGAGATGGACATTATCTACCCACTTATCGGAGGTCTTAATAATATTTTTCCACATTTTAATTCTCCAGAGAAGTTGTTATTCTGTTTATACTCGTCCTTTTTGGAAATATATCTGTTAACAGTTCCATTGTTTAACTCTATTTTGATCCTCCTTTTAGACATCCATTTAGGGCACAGCATTTCAAACAATTTATGACATTTCAAGTAGTTTCTCATGTCCATGATATATTCATGCGAAAACCCAGTTCTACGCTAAGGCCTTTACAAAATCATGTAGCTTGAGCTCGAGTCAAACCCCGTGGAGGAGTTCAAAGTTTTGCAATTATCTAATTCGGTTTATTCTAATTGAGTTTATTGTTGAATATCGAGCAAAGTCCTAAAAAAATCAAGTGCATGGTAAAGGAGGCTTAGGATCGTAGCATTTCTGAATTAAAAATCAAGTGAATGACATATCCACTTGAATGAATATTGTTTTAACAAATCCGTCATGCATCAAAAATATACCCTGGATAAACCCCCACCCCCAAAAAATGCAATCACCACAAAAAGAAGTCAGCATTTAAAAGATTCCAGACAAGAACTATAAAGCAATGAAACCAAAGCAGGCCAGCGGGAAAGGTCTAGTTCTAAAAATCAAACCTTAACTTCAGATTTTCGCAGTGTCTTGATCATGAAACGATCATCTTGAGACAGGAAAAAGACGCTACCACTTTTCCCAGGAGAAGAAAGTTCCCTGAGAGCATCATTTCCACATATGGACATCATGTAGTCAGCAGCATCAATCTTAAACATCTCTCTCAGATTCCTGCAAGTGAAAAAAAAAAAAAAAAACCTTTTGAGCTTCAGAAAGAATGCATATCAAAATTTAAAATTAAAAATTAATACTATTCTATGTCAATAGTCGTACTTTTAAGATGCCAGGAACGAAAAGGGAAAGTGAAAATACAGGAGAAAAAAGAGGTCAAAAAGTTATATAGTGACATAATATTGATAAAAAAAAATGTACTTATTTTCCATTTTACCCATGCAACGAACAATGAAACAGTGAAACCACTCCAATATCGTTTTAGGTTGTGAAGAATTCACCAAGTACGACAGTTACTGTAAATAAGAATGGGAAAGGTACATCTAAGACAATCATATGTCTAAACAATGTACTCAATGAGAGACCACGTGATAGAATTTGCAGGTATGAAGAAAATGACAATATTACAAATGAAACTACTCCAAGATTGTTTTCAGACAGCTTGTAGATAAAAATGCAATCAAAAGGAAAGAGAAAACACATATACGATTAAAAAAAAAAAATAGAACACTTCATAAGCATAAAATTTTCTTACAACAACAAAAAAGCAAGGAAATCACATCACTGAAACAGAAATGAGGAAGAATTTACTCCTGGACGAAAAAGAAAGTCACCAACAAACCTGAAAACCATTGGGCAATAATCTTTCCACCTGAAATCCTCTGACTGATGTGGAGGTGTCAGTTGTGACCCTTCCTTAGGAAAATTCATCCAAAAGCTGGCACGAGGACCAAAATCAGTAGCCCTTACTTCTCGCCTTTGTATGGGAGTAATTTTCCCCACAGTATATCTGCCAAAATTTTAATAACTGAGTACTTGGAATTTTTATACAAGATGAAGGAAAAGGTCAATATGATCCAAACTGATGCGCAACTTTAATTAGCAAATATGGATCATCCCAAGAAATTAATAACAGACAAAGAATCAATCATATCCGAACATTTTGGGCTGCATATGCAGGAATCTGTAAGCACATGATTAAACAAAATCGTATTCACCAATGTAAGAGGAACTTTTATCTTATTTATATTCCCATCAAACTTAAAAGTCATGGAATTTCTTAACAGAATTTCTAGAGTAATTTTGTCCATGTCACAGCTCGGTATATACTTTCATGAGGTATTATTCAATGCACTAAGAAAATTGTATATTTGTTAATGACAGTAATGTTCAGTTATGAGGATCTTGATTATCACGGAATTATTGATACTCGTGACTAAAAAGCTGTAGAAATCCCGTATTAATTAGGGATAGTTTGTATATGGTATATAATTAGAGAATTAGGGAAATATCTTTCCAAGATTAGCATATTATTTTCCTTTTCTTTCTCATTGTATTGCACTATATATAGTGGCATTGGTTTGTAAGATTGAATTAAGTGAATAAAGTTAGTTCTTCATTATTTCCACATGGTATCAGAGCTCGGATGCGGTCAAACCCGACTGTGGCAGAAAACACCATCTCCTCTGAAATCGGAACAAACGAGGCTAAAACTATCCCCTCCATGAATTCAATCGGAATTGATAATTCCTCCTTTCAACTCACGGTGGAGAAGCTCAATGGTAGAAATTACAGAGAATGGGCTCAATCAATCAATCAAGCTAGTAGTCGACAGAAAAGGAAAATTTGGGTACCTTACAAGCGAGGCCAAGCAGCCCACAGATCAGACACTTCAACAAAATGGAAATCTGAAAATTCCATGGTGATGTCGTGGCTAGTCAACTCAATGAAGCCCTCAATTGGAAAAATTTACCTATTCGTGGCAACCGCAAAGGACATATGGAACGCCGTTCGAGAAATGTACTCCGACAAGGAAGATGCATCTCAAATTTTTGAAATTAAGACCAAATTATGCAAGGCGAAGCAAGGAGAAAGGGATGTCACTGATTATTATATGGAGATGACTACTTTATGGCAGAAATTAGATCTTAGCATTGATGAACAATGGGATTGCTCTAGTGACAGTGTTCAGTACAAGAAGAGGGTAGAGAATAAACGAGTGGATGAATTCCTGGCTGGCTTAAACAGAGAACTCGACGACGTGAGAGGCCGAATTCTCAGTCGTCGGCCCCTGCCATCCACCCGTGATTTTTTACTGAGGTGAGGAGAGAAGAAAGTCGCCAGCTTGTCATGTTGAAGGAGTTGAATGGGCCTGATGAAATCTTGGATGGATCGGCCCTCTTATCCAACTCTGGTAGGCCTACTGGAGTTGGACCTAAAGGTGGAGTACATGGGTCATATGAATTTGGGCCTAAAGGGGTTGCTGCAAAATTTTAAAAAAATTAGTTATGATGGACCTAAATTTATTGGGCCTGATTTGGGAGCCTAAATGCTTAGAGGAAAAAAAAAATTGGATCGAGCCCAAGACAACAAATGGGTCGTCCATGGTGTGACCACTGTCGGAAACCTGGACATAAAGAAGATACATGTTGGGATTTGCATGGAAAGCCACCCGACTGGAAACCAAGACAAAATGCTAGAAATCACAGCTACCAGGCTGCAGTCAATTCCTCTGAAATTCAAAGTTCCACTTCATGCAGTGCATTTAATCCTGAGCAACTAGAACAATCTACAAACTGCTTTCTAATTTTCAATCACCCAGCTCTTCAAGTTCCTTAGCCCACAGAGGTAATTTCCTGAGAGCTCTTAACATCACCTCACTCTCAAAAGTCCCGTGGATTATTGATTCTGGTGCTTCCGATCATATGACGGACTCACACCATCTATTTAGTTCATACACACCTTGTGCTGGTAATTTTAAAGTCAAAATTGCAGATGTCTCACTCTCTTCAGTAGCTGGAAAAGGGAACATTCGAATCTCCAATTTAATTACACTCGAACACATTTTACATGTCCCAAATCTAGCCTGCAACCTACTGTCCATTAGCCAATTAACAAAAAGTTCAAATTGCTCCGCTAATTTTTTCCCTTCTTATTGTGTAATTCAGGACCTATCATCGGGGACGACGATTGGCAGTGCTAAAGAATGTGAGGAACTCTACTACTTTGACGAGACTAATGTGAGTAAACAACGTCAATTTGCTAGTTGTGATTCTGCTTTACTCTCTAGGGATAGTGAAGTTCTGTTATGGCATTATAGAATGAGTCATCCCAATTTTCATTATCTACGACATGTACTTCCTTCAATATTTTCGAATAAAACATCTTTTGACCTTAATTGTGAAATTTGTGAACTTGCAAAGTATCATCGTTCATCATTTCAAAAATCTACGTACAAACCATCTAAACCCTTTACTATGATACACGGTGATTTATGGGGACCCTCACAAATCCCAAATCGCACCACCACAAAATGGTTTATCACATTTATCGATGACCATACAAGACTCTGTTGGATATATTTGCTAAAAGAAAAAACCGACGTCCGTAATGTATTCATAAACTTCCATTCAATGGTCAGAACCCAATTTCAAACCAAAATTCAAATTCTGTGCACAAATAATGGCACGGAATATTTCAATAATACATTGGGCACTTACGTCCGCGAAAATGGAATAATCCACCAAAGTTCTTATGTTGATACTCCCCAACAAAATGGGATTGCCGAACGAAAAAACAGACACCTACTTGAGGTAGCTCGGTCTCTGATGTTTACTACAAATATACACAAAACCTTTTGGGGTGATGCCATCTTGACATCAGCCTATCTCATTAACCGAATGCCCAGTCGCACTCTCAACTTTGAAATTCCTCTCTAGATATTCCGAAAATTGTTCCCTAATACTCATCTCACCTCACCTCAAATTTACCACTAAAAGTGTTTGGATGTTCGGCCTTTGTACATATCCATTCCCACAATCGGAACAAACTCGAACCCCGTGCCATTAAGTGTGTATTTGTTGGATACTCACCTACACAAAAGGGGTATAAATGCTACAATCCGATCACCAAAAAAATGTTGGTCAGTCTTGGTGTCACTTTCTTCGAAAATGAACCTTACTTCTAAAAATCCTCTCTTCAGGGGGAGAATTTTAGAGAAGATCGGTTCTTGGAAATATCTCTTAATCCCTCTGAGTCTATTCAAAACACTGAACCACCCACGGCGACACTCTACCCCAATATGCTATCTACAGAAGAGAACTTAAACTCAGAGGACGAGCAGAAAGAACAACTTGACGAAGAGATGGTCGTTTACTCACGTAAGCCAAAATCAAAGGAAAAAGAAAAACTCACACTCGAAGCATCAAGAGAGTCGGAACCGGTGATAACTCCAAATCTCCATGAAAGTTATCCAAAATCATCTGACACTGATCTACCTATTGCTCTCAGGAAACAACCTCGGTCATGTACTGTTCACTCTATCTCAAAATTTGTTGCTTATAATACTTTATCTTTAGGATTTCGAACTTTCGTTTCTAACCTTGATAGCACAGAAATTCCGAAAAACATTCAACAAGCCTTGGAAATTCCTGAGTGGAGAAAAGCAGTAATGGATGAAATGAAAGCCTTGGAGACAAATGAAACTTGGGAAGTAGTGGAACTACCAAGAAGAAAGAAATTAGTTGGGTGCAAATGGGTGTTTACTGTAAAATATAAAGCAAATGGTACAATAGAACGATACAAAGCTCGCTTAGTTACAAAGGGGTACACTCAAACCTATGGCATAGATTACACTGAAACATTTGCACTGGTTGCAAAACTGAATACAATTCGAGTTCTTCTATCACTGGCAGCAAATTTGGATTAGCCACTACAACAACTTGATATTAAGAATGTATTTCTGAATGGGGAGTTGGAAGAAGAAGTTTACATGATGCTACCACCTGGCTTTTCTAAGCAAAATGAAGGAAATAAAGTTTGCAAACTGAAAAAGTCTCTGTACGGCCTCAAACAGTCACCTAGGGCATGGTTTGACAGATTTGTAAATGTGTTAAAAAAATAGAGATACCAATAAGGGCAATCAGATCACACTATGTTTTTCATATTATTTGAGGATGGGACGAAGACTATTCTGATCGTTTATGTTAATGACATTATTCTCACCGGAGATAATACAGTCGAGATAGAAAGACTAAAAAGAGGATTAGCCACAGAGTTTGAAGTAAAAGATTTGGGACAAATGCGATACTTTCTAGAAACGGAAATAGCTAGATCGAAGAAGGGGATCAGTGTTTCACAATGAAAATATATTCTGGACCTTCTAAACGAAGCTGGTATGCTTGGATGTAAACCAAGTAACACTCCTATGGATACTGGATTAAAACAGAAAACATCGAAGATTTTATTGAAAAAGACATATATCAACGACTAGTTGGAAAACTAATTTATCTATCTCACATTAGACCAGACATTGCATTTGCAGTAAGTGTGGTAAGCCAACACATGCACTCCAAGGGAAACTCATCTAGAAGCAGCATATAGGATTCTGAAATACCTCAAAGGCTCCCCTGGGAAAGGATTGCTATTCAAGAAAAATGAAAAAAGAGATATAGAAATATTCACTGATACTGATTGGGCAAGATCAATAGAAGATCGGAGATCGACCACTGGCTATTGTACTTTTGTATGAGGAAATTTAGTAATTTGGAGGAGTAAAAAACAAAATGTAGTAGCCAGAAGCAGTGCGGAAGCTAAGTTTAGAGCAGCTGCTCAAGGAATATGTGAAGGTCTATGGCTGAAAAAAACTCTTAGATGAGCTACAAATCTCAATGAAAGGTCCAATTAAACTCTATTGTGATAACAAAGCAGCTATCAACATCTCACTTAACCCAATTCAACATGATAGAACCAAACATGTAGAAGTGGACAGACATTTCATCAAGGAAAAAGTTGAAAATGGAACTATCTACATGATCTACGTCCCTACCAAAGAACAGACTGCTGATGTGTTCACCAAAGGGCTACAAAGGCAAATATTCGATGATTTCATCTGCAAGTTGGATATGATAAATATCTACGATCCAACTTGAGGGGGAATGTAGAAATCCCGTATTAATTAGGGATAGTTCGTATATGGTATATAATTAGAGAATTAGGGAAATATCTTTCCTTTCCAAGATTAGCATATTATTTTCCTGTTCTTTCTCGTTGTATTGTACTATATATAGTGGCATTGGTTTGTAAGATTGAATTAAGTGAATAAAGTTATTTCTTCATTATTTCCACAAAAGCATTATGAGCCCGGAAGGGCTCTCTATACTCTCGACCAACATGTTAGATGATTGAATATAGCATCACAACTGGGCTTTGGGAAGTTGAGGACAAGTCGCATTATCTCAATTTTATTAACAACCATTTTCTCCTTAGTTTGATCCCAAGCCACTTGGTAGCCTCTGTTCTTTGTCTTGCCACAGTTACATCTTGCTCTCAGTTTAACTCACAACATGCAAGTAGAGATTACAAATGCAGGAAGCAGTAGAGCTTGTTTTTGGTAAAATATCAACTACCAAACTAGCATATAAGCCTTTTGAAGAAGTCCACTTATTTCTGTTATGACTTGGATCTGTTAACAAATGCTCCACTCCATTTGTGAAAAATCATTTGATTTCAATCCTGGATGACAAACGGAGATTCTTCTTTCATAATAATGCAGTCAGATATTTTAACAATTGGCTCTCCAAATAAAGAAAGTAAAAGGGATACATTCCCACCAACAACACACTGTTAAGAAATATCCAGGCAGTCAATTTAAATAGAATTCACAGGTGTATGAAGACATTTTTTTTTATTATCATTATTTATTTATTTTTGGTAGAACATCTACACAGTTTTCAGATATGAATTAAAAATAATAACCCACTAGAAAATTTAGATGACATTTTAATGAAAATAACAAATAATGAAAATATCTACATATTCGAACAGATGCAGGATCTAATTAGAATGAATTTATGAAAAATAAGAAATGAAAGAACCGCCCGAGGAGATGATGAAGCAATCTGCACTGGTCAAGAAAGTCGACGTACCTGATCCCAAGCTGTAGACTTAGCATCAAATCATAACTCCTATGGCCTTTAATAATTTGTTCTCCTGGCCTTTTTATCTCCCTTGCAAGTTTCTTTTGCCTCCTTTTTGCTCTTCTGGATGATGGTGAAAAACGATTGCTTAATACAAGCTCACTGATTAGGACACCTTGCATGTATTCTCTTTCCAAGATTGGAGGATTTTTGTCATCCTCATTTTCTCCACCTTCTAAGACAGACTCGGATATGCTAGAAAAATCATGTCCAATAACTTTCTCAATGGATACTTCTAGACTCCAGCGTCTTTCCAGAGAAACATTTGTTGTGCGAGATTGCTCAATATTTAATAAGTTTCCATTAGAGATCTTATCAGATGGATTCCGAAGAGAACCTCGGTTTCCACCAACCTTGACATCTTCCATACCTACCAATGAAGCATGATGAATATGGGAAACTTGATTTTGTTTTCTCAAATCTGGAAGCAATCCCCGTTTTCTCAAAGCATAGAGGTATAATTGCTGGACAGCCGGAAGCCTGCTTCCGTTTGGATAGAATGTTCCTTTTCCATCCTTCAGGCCCCGGGTCCAAGTTCCAACATAGCAGTCACCGTTGCTCCACGTGTATATTCCAAATCCATGCATTACGCCGTTTAACCAGCTTCCTTCAAAAGAGTCTCCATTGGTCCAAGTAATAGTTCCCTTGCCTGACATCTTTCCCCCCTTCATATTACCCAAATACAAATTTCCATTAGCCCATGTATACTTACCAGGTCCTTCCGGGGTTCCCTGAATCCATGAACCTTCCAATACATCTCCATTAGGAAATATTTGATATCCCAAACCATGTTTGACATTTAACCTCCACCGACCCTTATAGTTCATATTGTCAGGTCTAGTATATGTTCCAGTGCCATGCATATAATCACTTGAAAATTCACCTTCATAAAGAGCACCAGATGGCCATAGAAGTTTTCCGTGTCCATTCCTCATCCCGTATCTCCACTCGCCTTCATACTTGCATCCACTTGACCATACATAGCTCCCTGAACCCTCAGGTATATTGCCCAGTAGGGATCCAGAATAAGATTCCCCATTGGGTAATGAGATCTCTCCCAATCTGAAGCCAGTAGTTTCAGAAGAAGGACGACTAATCTCCCCATTTAATTCAGTGCAGTACCCTATGTCATTAGATAATGTGGTATCAAGAGATCTTGTTCTATCTGATAATGATGGTACCCTATCAACACCATCAACGATGAACACAGGGCCAGACATGCATAATGTCAAAAAGTTTTCAGTTCCAAGAACAAATGGAAATCACCTGAATGTCCTCAGGAGGTAGAAAAATCTAGATTTCCTGTCTTCAATCCTTTGGAAGTAGACATAAACATCGCCAGTTATGTCTATTGGGCATACAAGATCAATAGCAAAACACAAAATTTAACAAAAGCCACGTGCTCCAGGAGATGGATTGTTCACTTACCTGTAGGTCAATAAAATTTTATGATGATTCGCTAAAAATTGATCCAAATTGTTTACAACAAAAAGGAATGGAGAAATAGAGAGGATGAAAATGACTGCTAGCATGCCAGAACATGGATAATAAAAGAAGCTATCAAAATCCCAATTATAATTTCATAATCAGAAGGCATTAATATCACATTTGAAGATAACTGAGAGCAACTAGTGTTTGAACAATTATCTGTTCTCAATGTATGTGTACAGTAAAAGAAGAGCTTTAGTTGGCCAAAAGATCTCTATTAGTTGATTTCAACATACGTTTGAAAGAATAAAAGTGTCTAATATTATCTAGAGACATATTAGCTAACTATAAATAAATGTCACTGCAACTTCACATTAAACTTGAGCACGACATGCACAAGTGGATCCCGACATGGCAAGGTGAAGGACTTATAGGTTAAAAATGACAAATCATGTTGAAGGCCTTGCCTAAGCATAGGATCAATGTGGGACTAGGTGAGCAAATGACAAGAGAAGACCAACGGGTCCAGACTAGACCAAATAAAAAGCTTAACAGCAACATCCTTCATCCAGCAAATCCGATCCATTCCAACAGACACTCAGCTTGAACTCAGCATGTGCGAAAGGAAGGGAAATAGTTTGTCAATGGACAGGGCAAAGCTCGACTAGCAAAAAGGAACAAGTTTCCATGAAAGCATGTCTCGAACGATCAAGTTTTTTAAGGAAGGCTGAACCTGCATTTTGTAAATCCCAATTAAAGGGGCAACGATTCCCTTTGAAATTCAATTAAGGCAATGGTTCTCCTCTTCCATCTATACACACCCAAAGGCCATTAAGGGTATATTTAAAAATCCTCTTCATATTCATTACTAACTACATTTTAGCATGACCATTGAAGAATCGACAGCTCCACCTCTCTTCGGCTGTCTGTCGTGCAAACTAAACAATGTCTATTTTGCAGCCATCCAGATGAAAACGACAAGATTCCTCTCCCGATGTAGGGGACAGATTAGGCAGAAAATTTCGAGCGTCAACAACTGTTATATATTTTAAGAAAAAAGTGTCCCAAGTTTCAAAAAGAAGAACGAAAGACCGAAAATCAACAAAAAGAACAAAAAGGGCAATGAAATGAAATGAAATCAAACAACAATAGTTTAATGATCTTGCAAAGTTAACGTCTGCTTGACAGGTTTCCTTTCTCCCTTTCCTGCAAAATTTAAGTGAAGAAAACAATGTGATAATTAAGATAAAACTCTTGTTTCTGTGCATTTACTCCATGTCAAGCTACAAAAGACCATACAAGAGATTGATACGGACCCCAAACTAAATTAAGCAGACAGCTGACAAAAATTACACACACAACCTAAAAGCGAAAAACCCAACATTCATCTTCCCATTGTTTCCTTCCAAAATTAATTTTTTTTTCCAAAAATATATATATAGAGAGAGAGAGAGAGAGAGAGAGAGAGAGAAAGAGTAGAGAGTGAAACAGGTTACCTTGAATATCCAAAGAGTCAAACCAAAAGCTGAAGAACAGAGTTGGAATGAAAAGTTTTCCTTTTTCAGTTAATTTTTTGTTATGCTTTTGAGTTTAGATGGATTCGATTCTGCTAAAAGGAGAAATGAAATCCAAGCGAAACGAATCCCAATGAACCAAAATGTGACTTCGACTGAAACCTTTCCACCTTCAAAATATTATTTTTTTATGCAATTAGTAACATATTATTCAAGCCAACTGCCGTTATATATTGTCATGTGGGTGTTAATTAATAAGAATAAGATTAATTATCTTCTGCAATTAGCCCTAACATTATTCAGAATGGAGCAGGTGATGTGCTGTACAATCTTGGCCTTTTCAAGAATTGTGGACTACGTTTTATTGACTCAAATTTTATTTTTATTTTATTTTTTTGACAATATGTTAAATTAAAGTGTGATTACTTGTTTGAAATTAAATAAAAATATAATTATTTAATCGAAATTATATTAAAGAATACTTAATCGATTAAGCAAAATTGAAATAAAGTTATCTAATTAACACTAAATAAAGTATAAATTTCACAAAGAGAAAAATAGAATTCAAGTTATTATTGGTCAGTAATTTCTAATTATAATCGAAAGCGTTAATCTAGATTTTGATATTAGGTTTGAACGTTGGGTTGATTGATTGGTATTTCATTCGAGTCCATGTAATAATTGAAACTAAATTCGAATAGTCAGTTTTGATTCGAGTTTGGATCATAAATTTTTTAGCTTACGATACAAATTATGTTAATACACTGCAAATATCCTACCAAATAGCACCTAATATTTAGCAAAGTATAGACACCAAATTACATAGTCAAATAATAAATCAAGAAATAGAAATCTGAATTCTATAAATCCTAAAAACAATATAAAATCATTAAATCTAAAAACAACATAGTCATCAAAACCGTCGATTCCTAACCCTTTTTTTTTTTTTTTGAAATTAGATCAGAATCTTTGATTTCGATTTTGGTTAAAAATGTTAGTCCCTATGTTTGAATGTGGAAAGAGGGGCGAAAATTTGAATTATTGAATAGGTAGGGACCTTTCCTAAGTAAAAGTCAATTTTAGTTGCATTCTCAAACCTAATTCACGACAACTTGCTTTGCTTTATATAGTTATTAAAATAGAATTCAAGTTATTATTGGTAAGTAATTTCTAATTATAATCGAAAGCGTTAATCTAAATTTTGATATTAGGTTTGAACGTTGGGTTGATTGATTGGTATTTCATTCGAGTCCATGTAATAATTGAAACTAAATTCGAATAGTCAATTTTGATTCGAGTTTGGATCATAAATTTTTTAGCTTACGATACAAATTATGTTCCTAATATTTTACACAAATAGAAAAAGTAAAATGTCACCACATATATATATATATATATATATTTCAATAATTTGTTAATACACCGCAAATATCCTACCAAATAGCACCTAATATTTAGCAAAGTATAGACACCAAATTACATAGTCAAATAATAAATCAAGAAATAGAAATCTGAATTCTATAAATCCTAAAAACAATATAAAATCATTAAAAATCTAAAAACAACATAGTCATCAAAACCGTCGATTCCTAACCTTTTTTTTTTTGAAATTAGATCAGAATCTTTGATTTCGATTTTGGTTAAAAATGTTAGTCCCTATTTAAATCACATGTTTAAATGTGGAAAGAGGGGCGAAAATTTGAATTATTGAATAGGTAGGGACCTTTCCTAAGTAAAAGTCAATTTTAGTTGCATTCTCAAACCTAATTCACGACAACTTGCTTTGCTTTATATAGTTATTACAATTGACTATTACCTTAATTGTTGTGTTAGAAAAATGGTTAAAACGTCACATCGGATCCTCTGTGTCGCACTACAATGTCCTATTATGCAATTCGGGAACACTTGGACAATGGACCATTTGGGCCCACCATGCAATGTGGATTTAATTAGCTGAGCTGGCACTTAGTTTATGCTTGCTTTATACAAGTTAATTGAATTAATCCAGTTTGTCATATGATTTTAACATCTTGGATGACGATGTCATGCAGCAAGAAGTAATTGGATGGTGGTGTTGACTTTTTTAAACTGACCAACGACAGAATGTTGTCAAGGAAGGTGACAAAATTGTCTGACAATGTAACAAGAATAAAGTTAATTTAGCCCACATTTATCAAATTTATTTTTAATCACATATTCTAAAATATATATATTGTACGTAAACTCAAAATATTTTCCTACTTTTAACTAAATTCTCCAAAAAATTACTATTTCAAAACTTATTTCCTGACTTTGATGATAGACAAACAGGGACTCGATGAATATGCTACAACACCGTCCTGTGTTCAGCATTTATAATTTTAGTTCCGATTTTTTTTTTTTTTATTCAAATGAATTGATTCAATCCAATTTTCATAACATTGACCTTCTAAAAATATACTTATAAGCATACAATGATCCAACATTGATAAGTAGCCGGTTTAGCTTAAAATTTAAGTTTCATCCAAAACTTTCAATCATACATTCCATAAATTTTTTATCAAAATTTACTAAAAATCCTATTTTATCTAAATCAAACAGGTGTTTAATATCGGTCAAAATATAAGTAGAAAAATAGAAGAAGAAAATATGAAAAAGAGGTTTTGAATTGGATCTGTGATAAATAGAGAAGATCAAAATGAACAAAATTGTGGGGCGTCTTCGAGCTAAGAATACTGGCAGCTTGTCATTTTCAAAATCCACCACCCATCCATTTGTCGGCCGTCCACCGCCCTCCACCGCCGCTGTATTATTTTTTCCCTGATTTATTTTCTATTATTTTTACACTAGTGGAGTCGATTTTAATAATTTGAGTTTTTAGTTTACAATGTGACCCTTTATTCGGTAGTGGATGACTGTTTGTATCACGAGAAGCACATACACCAAACTTTTTTATAAAAATATTTCATTTTTTTTTTAAATATTCTTGTACAATTTGATAACATTGTAAGTATTTTTTATCCAAATAACTTTGTCTGTTATCTTATTTTCTCTTGTTATTCTTTATTTAATTACTATTTTCAGAAGTTAGATAATAAAAAAGTCGACAAAGTCAAACATTGATAAGTGTTACATTTTGGATTGATTAGTGCCAAAATTTGTTATTTGTTGTTTTTATTAGAAAAAAACTCATGTTTGGATGAAGAATTAAAAGAATGGATGAAACTGTGCTAAAAGACTAAAGTGCAAATATTCAAAAGTTGTATTGGACCTCACAATAAAAATTTGAGAGTAATAGGAGTCAATTGGATGATGAAGGAAGTTAAATGGATGAAATATAGTCACAGTAATATCAAGCATCAATTTTCAGTCGAAAAAATTATAGTCAGAGTGAAGAAACCCATTTTTTGGTATAGAAAACGCTCGAATTGAAGAAATTATATTTCAAAAGAATTATAGCCATTTGAGTTAGCTTTCAAACGTATTTTGAATCGCCTTAGTCGGATATCAAGAAAGAAAGTTATAACAAAAATATTGAAAATTGTTCAGGACAAGCTGAGAAGGCGCATGCCGCCTCCTCTTCTGAGACACTTGAGGTTGCCTAAAAGGTTCTGACGTGCACCTAAGTGTAAAAACGGAAGAAAATCGATTTTTCTTATTTTTGTTTTGAAAACAATTCAATACAATCTTTTTGACACCATTTAAATACCAAAACTCAACCGAACTTAGGCGACCTCTTTAGACCTAAAAATTCATAGATTCAGCATATTTTGGAGACGAAAAATGAGGCAATTAATCAATCAAATGCAGATTTTCACAATATTATCGAAGATTTCTCCCCCATTTTCAAGATCTCATTCAAAAAAGTGGATTTCTCTACTTTCGTCAATCCTTTCTTGATCCAGGTGATGTTATTCCATATTTTCTTGTATAATTTAATATTTGGGATGATTAGTTAAGTTTTTCTATTGTATTGGATGATTGAGAAACCCTATTTTTATTTATTTCAATTCAAGGTGATTAATTTAGGTATTTATTGTTATTTCTTGATTGATTTTGCATTCTCGTTTCATTATTTAATTGTTTGATCATCAATTAAATAGTTAGTTATTTGTTGTAGTGTATGAATACTCAAAATAAGTTTAGAACGCGATAAAATCAACACATGGTCAATAGGTATTATGAATAATATCCAAAACACATGCAATCATGTAAATAACCTAAACTAAAATGTATGAATTTCATATGAATTCGGATTAAGAATATGACAGAGTCATGTTAATCATAAGTTGTATTTTGGAAATGAGTATTTACTGTATTAATGTTATTGGTTGTCAAAAATGAATGAAATTAACTAGATTATTAATTGATAATTGAAATAGATGGAAATAAGGGGAATCATGAATTCAATACATTCACATTCATTAAAACTACAATTTACTTGCTTTATTAGTATAGATTAGAAGTAGTTTAAATAATAATAAAAAATCATTTTTTTGTTGTCACTAGTCACTCGAATTTAATACTTACTATTGAACTACATTTTAATATGAACGATAAACTCGAAACTCACTATTTCTATTACTTGTATAACGATCTCATACGCTTGCAAGTATCAACGTAACGAACATATAATTTGTTAAGGGCCTATTTGACGCACATTTTTTTGACAAAAAAATGCATTATTCGACCGTTGCATTGGCAAAGGAACTATCTATTGTCTTTCATCCTGACACAATGTCTTCAGAGGCTTCCGGCTGATGCATTTTTGGGATGCCTTCTTCCCTTTTTACCCCCAACCATCCAATTAATCCCCAAATTCACCTTCTAACCCTGCTAATGGGGGAGGCAGAAGTGGAAAATTGCAGAAAAATCTTTAATGTAGCACAATGAAAGTCTGCACGCTGGGCCCCAATCGACTGCATCATGGTACTGTGCAACGGTCTGAATTTTTCTAAAATGACCAAAAAATGTGAACGAAACGGGGGCTAATTATATACTTAGGTAGGTGTTTTCATTGGTCATTGACCGTCTTCAACTAGGTTTGCATATTAGACAATATTTGATAGAGATTAAAATTAGATTTTTAGTAGATTGTAATAGAAGTTTTTGAAATATGTAGTTGAAAAATTGTGGGACCCATAAAAAATGTGGTTAATATTGATTGTTTGACTTTAACTTGAATTAAAATCAAATTTTAATTTGAACCAAACAAGGGCTTAATAAAGACTCTAATTAGGCATTACAAGGAGAGGAGATGATATTACTAACATCTCCTCTTCTTTCTCTTAATTTCAGAGACACCCCCTACGTATCAAAAATATCATTCACTTTTTCTATTTTTAATTTTGAGTATCAGATACATCCATTCACATTACAAAAATATCAGTAACCTCTTTTATTTCTGATTTTTAGTATTATATTCATCAATTGGCCACATTTACGACTAATTAATTAGGTATATATTGTTAATATCTAAAATTGAGAACGATCTATAAAATTGCATACCATCCATGCATTAATTTGGCATTTTTCATAAAAATGTCTCAACCTATTATCGAACTTTACCATCCATTTCATTAAAAGCTTAACAATACATATATTTCTTGAATACGTCACTCTATCAATATGAATGACGAAATTCCCTATCCCTGACAAACCTCGCATTGCTGTGCCGGGGGGACAAATCTTTTTTTTTTAATTAGAATTTAAATCATATTTAAAAAATAATTAATTAAAAGAGAAGGAAAATTGTACTATTTAACTATGATTTAAATTGTGTATAATAAAAAATAAAATAAAAAGATTTGAGCATATTTGCAGAATTAGAGGGAGATGTCATATTTTCCCTTCCCACCCTGCTTATGATTCAAGACAAGATAATGTTGGGTGTACGAGGGATAGGGAATTTCTTCATCCCTATTAGTAAAGTGACAGAATCAAGAAACATATTTGTTGCTAAGTTAATGAAATGTATGATAAAGTTTACTCATTAGTGTAGTTGATTTTGATAATGGTTTAAGACGTTTTTATGAAATGATCAAATTAATGTATAGATAATTGTTCTCACTGGCGGTTTTAACATTGATAGTTTATACATAATCACTAATTAATCCTTAAATGAGATAGGGGATTAATATTGTTCACGTCGAAAATTGTTTATATATAATCACTGGCAGCGTATGCAATCTTAGCTCGGCTTGCTGATGAGCAATACTTGAATGATTTCCTTAATGGAAAATTTATCTAAATGTAGCAGCACATGCAACCTTAACATGGCATGTTGATGAGCAAGGCTTGAATGATTTATTTGATAAGAAATTTATCTAAGTGTAACAGCACATGCAACATTAGCTCGACCTGCTGATAAGCAAGGCTTGAATAATTTCCTTGATAGAAAATTTATCTATGTGTATCAGCACATGCCACCTAAACTCAATTTGCTAATGAGCAAGACTTGAATGATTTCCTTGATAGGTTAAATATCGCATCAAGTGAGAATAATTTTTTAAACGATTTCAGCCTTACTACAATTTAATTATTTCAATAATACCATACTTTTAATTTTTCAATATACATTTAATTGAATATTA
>CAIGRM010151494.1:0-16490 GCA_903798335.1 Fraxinus albicans
TCGACCACACGACCAGTGTGAACCAGTTTGAAATGGTCCAAACATTTTGCCTGCTTCTTCCCCTTTCTCTTCCTTCTTGTATCGGAAATATTTAATATATGTTCTTCATCTTGTTCCAAATCAATTGGAACACGAGGATCAACATTAACATCATCAAAATCAATTGGATGACTACCTTCATGAAAGTCGAAATCTTGAATATTTTCTGGAATTGGCAATTCAATTATTCCCAATTTGATTTTGGGCGGTATTTTGTCTTCCATACCGAACAAGTTTTCATCAAATGCTCGTGGATCCATTTGTATAGAATGTAGAAAATAGAAATGTAGAATTGATAAGTGAATGAAAATTATGTAGTAGTGTATAAAAAGAATTGTAAAAGTAAAATCAAGATAATAATGTAAAAAAAATATAGAAGATGAAGATGATAAAATGGTTATAGAAAGAATTATAAATGAATGATATTGTTGAATGTTGATAATTTATCAATTGTAGATAGTAGAGTGGAGAATGAGAGGATTGGTGAGAAAAAATGTTGATTAGAGGTTGGGTATTAATAAAGAAAAAAATAATACCAAAAATATTTTTAGCGAGCCCACGAGCCGAACGGGTCGTGGGCTCGTAGCAAGCGAGCTCGGCTACAATACGAGTCGAGAGGGCTCGGCTCGTGCTCGAGTTCGTTTTTTCACGAGCCCGAGTGGCTCGTGGGCTGTTAAGTACGAGCTGAGCGGCCGAGCCAACGAGCTCTAAGCTCGATGGCCACTACTACGAGCCGGCCAGCTCGGCTCATACTTGAGCTCGAGCTCGTTTTTTCACGAGTTCGAGCGGTTCGTGGACTGCAACAGTGTGACGGGCCGCTACAGTGTGACGGGCCACTCGACTCAATTGCCACTACTAGGAATAAACATGTGTGCTAGAATGTGAAGAAGATCAAACATCTCGAGAGATATATGATGAAGAAGAGGATGACGGCATGACGGATATTGAAGAGGAAATTGATTTAGAAGTAGAAAGTAAAAGGAGAGGAGTGTTGCGCAATACTTTATTGAAGCAACTGCATCAGGAAGGTGTCCGCGATGTGGATTTCTTAGGAGAACCATCTGGACGTTCTTTTGACTACTATGTATTATATGGGACGCCTAAGAGAAAGGTGATAGTACCTCGTTCTGAGAAGTATGGGTCACCTCCAAAGATCTTACCTCTCCCTACAGGTTGGATAACGAAAGAAGAAGCACTAGAAGAAAAGTAATGAGGAAATCTAAAAATCGGAAACTTAATGTGAAATATTACACGTTGACTTGTTACAAAGAAATAATTCAACGGAGAACAAACAAGGAGTGGAGATTGATGCAGCTGAAAAGTTCATCTTTGAGAGACCAACTATTAAGTTGGCTAAACACTTGAGGCCATTGTACGTGAAAGCCTTAGTCAACGGTATACCAGAGACAAAAGTGCTCATCGACAATGGAGCAGCTATAAATACCATCCCGTCTAGAATGATGAGAAAATTTGCAAAGTCCGAAAACGATATGATCCCAACAGAAGTCATTCTCATCACAAGTTTCAATGGAAGAGCAATTTCAGCTAAAGAGGTGATGCCACTGGATATAACTGTGGGAACAACTACTAGGATCACAGTCTTCTTTGCGATAGATGACCCTATTAGTTACAATGTGCTACTAGGAAGATATTGGATTCACGGAAGTCGTTGCATACCTTCATCCCTCTACCAATGTTTGGTTTTCTAGAATGACAAAGGGGAAGCAGAAGTGGTGCATGTAGATCATAGACCCTTTGTCGCAGAAGTAAATTCAGAAGAAAGGTTCATGTATGAAGGAAATTATGGACCTGTAAGGGTGGTTCAAGATGGGGAAGAAACTCAAATTGTTGCACAGAGTGAAGAGCCATTTTCAGTAAATGCGCTTACTGAAATGTTCAATCACATGAGGCCAAACATAGTGGCCCTTGAAGAGCCAGTAATTGACAAAAAGATAATCAAGGAACTCTAATGAGTTGCCAAGAATAAGAAAATATGACCGATATTCAGGCCTTCAAAGTCAAATTAATTGCTTTCAATAAGGAATGTAAAGAGAAGACAAAAGAAGAAGCGGCATTAAAGATATTAAGAAACAAGATAGCAGTATTCGAATTGGAGCGGAATATTGGTCGAAAAGTCAACAAAGTGGATTGTTAAGAAGAGGAAATGCCTACAAGGAATCTAGACGATGAAGTAATGAGGATCACAAAGTTGGGGCATGCTCAATCACAAGACCCTTTGATAAAGGTGAATATTGGTGGCGAGGGGAAGATCGCCCAACATTTGTTAGCCAGTTGCTTAGCCGGAGGTAAGTAATAAATTAATCGTTTTATTAAAAGAATACAATGATTGCTTTGTTTGGAAATATGAACACATACCTGGTTTAGATAAGAATTTGATAGAACATAAGTTACCAATTAAGCCAAATTTTAAACATCATAAACAACCTCCTAAGCGTTTTGCCCCTAATATATTGCCTAAGCTAAATAAAGAAATAGAACGATTACTAAAAGCGGGTTTTATTCGAACAGTCAGATATGTTGAGTGGTTATCTAATATCATATCAATGTTAAAAAAGAATAGTAATATAAATGTATGCATAGATTTTAGAAATTTAAATTTAGCAACGCCCAAAGATGAATATCAAATACCTACGGTGGATTCTTTAGTAGATTAAACTGTCGGACATGTAATGTATTCTTTAATGGACGGTTATTCAGGATATAACCAAATTTACATAGGTGAAGAAGATGTACATAAAATAGTCTTTAGATGCCCTGGGGTTTTAGGATGTTTTGAATGGGTAGTTATTTCTTTCGATCTGAAAAATGCAGGGGCAACCTATTAAAGGACAATGAGCCTAATTTCTCATGACATGATAGGTAAATTTGTTGAAATATACGTAGATGACATAGTGGTCCAATTTATTAAAGAAGAAAGCCATTTTGAACAATCAAAACTCTTATTTGAGCTAATGAGGCAGTACAAACTAAAATTGAATCCTTTGAAATGTGCAGAAATATCGTCCGTGTGAGTATGGAGTAATATTTCCCGTAATACAAAGCAGGGTGAAAAAGATTGATGTTTATTGCATATAAAATAAAGATGTAATAGATTGGAGGGTAGAAATAAAAAGATTATTGAAAGAACCTGACAAAGAGAGTAATAGGAAAATGAGATTACACTCATTAAATTACATATTGATAGATGAGGAGCTATTATGAGTTCGCAAGAGGCCAAAACAATTATGGCTGAAGTACACAAAGGAATATGTAGAGCCCATCAAGCTGGCCAAATGATGAGATGGTTGATTGTTGGGAGCGGATACTTTTGGACCAAAATGGGAGAATCGTGCATTCAGTATATAAAGAGTTGTTTAGCATGCCAAAAGCATGGTCCGATTCAAAGAGTGCCATCAAGAGAAATGGCACACATTATTAAACCTTGACCGTTTAAAGGTTAGGTGATAGACTCGATATGGAAGATTTATTCCCCATCGTCCAAGCAACATGCATTTATAATAGTTGCGACAGATTTCTTCACTAGATAGGTAAAAGCAATACCTTTAGAAGAAGTCTCTTAGAAAGTGTTATAAACTTTATTCGTGACCACATTATTTATAGATTTGAGATTCCACAAACTTGAATGATAGACCACGGAACTTCTTTAAATGGAGATCATATGAAGGAATTCTTGAACGAGTTTGGAGTTAAGTTAGTAAACTTCACACCTTATTACGCCCAATCTAATGAACGGACAGAATCTTCTAATATGATTCTAAAAAATATTATAAGAAAAATGAATTGGCATGAATGTTTAAATAAAGTCTTATGGGCTTACAAGACGTCATCACGTTCAAGTAGCAAAGTAACTCATTTTCAACTTACTTATGGACAAGAAGGTGTGCTGCCTATGAAAATCAACATGCAATCGATGAGAGTAGGCTTACAAAATGACTTAGGCGATGACGAGTATGTCGAATCACAAACCCAAAATTTATTGGAATTGGAAGAGTTAAAGTTGGACGTCTGAGATAGATTGCATGTTCAAAAACGAAAAATGGCTAAATTATATAACAAAAAAGTTATAGCCAATTCTTTTAGCTTGGGCGAGTTAGTTTGGAAAACAATACTCTCTTTGGATAGCAAAGATCCAGAGTATGGTAAACGGTCACCCAATTGGGGAGGACCATATAAAGTGAAAATCGTATTGCCTAATGAAACTTATCATTTGGAAGATTTAGATGGCACAAAGCATATGAGATTTATTAATGGTAAATATTTGAATAAATATGTTCCTTCCATATGAGAAAGTGAACAAATAGATGCATAAGTAAGCAGTTTGTTGGACGAATCACCTAGTAGGGCCATGATTTACCATACGTGCATGTCACATGCGAAAAGTAATATCAGTTTTGGGCCAAGTACGACTACCTTTCTCTCGAATTGGATTTAGCGGTAGAGGGTTCAGAAAAGGAGGAACTTCAGTACAAGGGAATAGCTGGCCCATCATCGCTTACCCGACGATTCAACATCATTAAATGACGGGCCTAGGTAGAATTCATGGAAGTCGGTATTAGCTGTTGAAAGGGAAGTTGGATTTATATACGGCTTGGTGATGAGGTTTTGGAAGTATTCGAAACTAAGGAAGTTGTTGGAAGGGCTTTGTGAAGTCGCCATTTGCTATAAATTACAGTCTTTATAAGGGTTTGTGAAGCGCAGTAGAGAAGCAAGAAGATGAACAGTGGTCTTTATAGGGAAAAATAAACGCGCAATGTAAAGACGTGGGTGTAATGGTGCGATGAAGTGGCGTGATCTTTGATTTATAAGAGTTGTGTGATGTTACACTTTTCAGGATGCAGAGGGTTACCACCAAAGGAAATAATGATTGGGATTCTCCGCCCTTTTGGGAATTCAAACATTGCCGAGAAATATAAATGAAGAATATGGAACAAGATTAATAATTGATATTAATTTTGTCATATTGGGGAGTAATTGTTGACATACAAAAAATAAGGCCCAATTAAATGGTCTAAGGAATGAAGTCCAATTAGGAAATTCGAAGGAAGGACCCAAACAAAACCATATAAAAATCAAAGATGGAGTTATGTCATGGAAGTTCATCATCACTCAAGCCTATGAGACGCCAAACGCCCAAGATCTGGGTGAATCCATCATCGGTCAAGCTTGTGTGACGCCCCAAATCTGGGCGAATGTAGTGTATTGATTGCTATTCGAAGCAACGATTATTGATGCAGTTAATGGGTAATCCTATCACATTCCACAATCCAAGAATCTCGGTTATAAGACGTTAAACGATGGGAGTAATGGCAGCGGTTGAAAACGACAGTTTTTGACAAGACATCCATGATGAAGAAAGTGGTAGTTACAGGACGATGAGCAATTTTCAGAAGTTTTCAAACGGTTCTACAAGAGAAATTGTCAATGGGGTATAAAAGAGAGAGAGAAGAATTTAGAACTGAGAAAAGTTAAAACCGACTCTAAAACAGAGAATTATGTAATTTCATTTATTTTGTTCTTGTTAACCTTCAATTACTTTGTGTGCTTGCGTCCTTTGGAAGTATTTCGCTTCGTCCATATTGTAATCTTCATAAGTAAAAACACTCATCGTTGAGACTTTATTTCGAAAGGTTGTTGTTCTTTAAATAATCGTTTGAATCATCTTTTAATTGTTAGCGATACTCAATTTCCACGCGAAACCACTTTGAGAAGATTAGTGAATTTATTTGTGTAAACAAAATATCAATATTTCACGCGTAACGTACAAATGAAAAGAACCTCAGAAGGTCCAAAAACTTGCACAAAATACAATGTTTTGGAAGTTGTGTTGACATATAATGTGTCAGATAGGAGAAAGCGTTAGGCATGCCACGGCCCTCATGGTTGGGTTCACACAGGATTTGACATAAATAATGTCTCTCATTTGAATTAAGAACGTTTAAATTATGATTTAGATCTAAAGTGATTGAAAATAATTAACAACGTTTAAATTATGATTTAGATCTCAAAGTGACTGAAAATCTCTTTAACGAAGGGATACAAAGGAAATGCAATAACGTTTTTCGATAGAAAATGTAAAAAAGTTGAAAATTTACATCTTTTACATCCGTAAGAGATAAAAAAATGGATTTAAATATTTTCATTGGAACAAAATTTGCATTTAAATTCATCGAGGTGTAATTGAGGATACAAAAGTGATTTTTAAAATATTAATTTACATCCAATTTTATACTGGAGATGCTCTAATGATACAAAAAAATAAAATTATGTAAATTAAAAATTAAATATGACACAAATAACCCATATCGTAATTTCAATCAGTGGGTGTACCACGTAAAAGCATAGGACTATTCAATTGAAATTTTTCTAGATATGCAGGCCGGAACTCGACTATACTAGCTAAAACTCGTAGGTCAACCATAGCCTAGCAATTCTAATAAATCGTGTTGTGTTGAGGAGTGATCGAGTGTTTTCAAAATCCGGTTGTACTTAGACTACACGCGCACAAGTAGCGTACAATATCAAACGTGTGTAACTTGTACTTAGGGATAATGAGACAAGTAAACGATTTATTTCTTGAGACCTAAGCATTGAGTTCAACAATTAAGCCATGTGAAAGTAAATTGGAAGGTTGTGGTTAGGTTTAGCAAATCCAATTATTTCACATGCTGATTGATTATTTTTAAGATTCTCTTATATTATAAAATATTTTAGTAAAAATTAAAAGAGCATTCATTAGATGGTGTTTTAAAAAAGTTACTTATTTGAAGTGGTCACATGAATGTTACTTTCAAGATCAGTAATTTATAAATTGATTCACACACAAAAAAACAACGTTAATTTAATGTTTAATTATAAGTAAATTTGTTAAGATTATCCAAACATGCACTTGAACATATGTTCAAAAAGGCTAGAAATTAGGAGCAGCGTATTTTATTGAACCAAATGGTCAAAAGGTAAAAGGTGCACTTGGTGCGTGAGAAAAGAGATTTCCTTTAGGGCTGCGCTTTTTGGCCTTTTAACACAAAAGACAAAATATGTATAATAGATAACATATATCTCAATTTTTTTACTTATATATTTTTATATGTCAATATTTAAATCTAAGAGAGTCAAATCGACTCTCTAAATAAGTTAAAATAAAGAATTTCGTGAAACTTTTTTATAAGTATTAACTCTCTAAAATAAAAATTATTCTGTACTTAAAAGAATTTCTTGAAGATACTTTTAATAAAACGAAATTGAAAGTACACAATCTTTGAAAGTCGACGAGGACTATGTAAACGCGACGAGTCCATGTAAAATTTTATTATTTTCCGCGATAATCTTAAGCCTCTAGTTGACTATCATACTTTTTAAACTCTTTTTTATATATTCATTTTCAACCATATGTTAACACAATAAAATATTATATACGTAAATTCAAAAAAATTTCTATCTTTTTAACCATATATTCTCCCGAAAATCACTACTCAAAACCTTTTTTTTTTTAAAGTACGGTTGTCGATGCACAAAAGATTTCCAAGGTGGAGACAGACCAACTAAAATTTTCTCTCATTTTCACAAAAAGAAATGCTTTATAAAAGTAGAAATAGGTAAATAAGGTCTAATCACTTGTTGTCTACTACTTTAAAGACATTTTATAAGTTATTACTGACAAATTTATTATTGACCCTTTTTTTAATTATATATCAAATAATAAACATTTAATACCAACTTTAATAAACAGGTAATTAATGAGGCTACAATTTATAAAAAGAAGACTCATTTCTTGGTATTTCCAAAGTTTGAATGAGTCAAAACAAAAGCCAGACATTACCCTTCTACATACTACTAGCAGTAGTTTGACTTGGACCTACTGTAATATTTATTTACCACACTTGGCTTCCTCTGGTGAATCTGCAGCAGACAAATTTACTGACTTCTCATGTGATGGATCACTCGCGGAACGTGGTAAAACGAACGGTTCCATTTCTGAAAAAAAGGTTAAATAGTAAATTAATGAAAAAAATTCAAGATTACGAAAAAAAAAAGTTACTTTTAAGGTAAAAATTAGTTACCTCTGGAGGCATTGAATGATCGCTTGCAATGTAAAATGGCACCCTGAATCCCATCATGCTGCTGCAAAAGCGAATCATCTCGCCGACTTGATGAAATATTCGCCGGCGGTTCAGGCGCAGGAGCCGGAGCTGGTGCCGACGAAGACGATTCAGATCGGTTTTTTCCCAAGTGTTTAAGAACGACTTTAAGCCCTGCTTGCAGATTATTCCCTTGTTTCTGGCTTTTCACGTTGCTCAATGCTGCCCCTTCTCCTCCTTTCTCCGCCGCAGCACACGGTGGCATTGGTGCTGCATCATCCTTGGTTTCTCCTTCGGGGAAGCTTAAATGACCTGCAATCTTCGACTTCTCTCCATAACGCTTTGAAACGCGAATATACAAAGGCTTCACCTTTTTCAGATACTTCTGTACCGTCTCTTTAGTTAATTTTTTCTCATTTGAGTCCTTATCCTCCACTTCATTTTTCTGCCCTCCGCCATCCTTGTTATTACCCTTTGAACTGCTATCTCTGGTGAACAAAGAGACAATGGGGACTTCTTCGACCTTAAACTTCACGAAGAAAAACTTGTTACCATGTATTTTAGTCTGATTTTCTTTACCATTTTCTTGAGTTTTTGGTTGCCCATTAGCCTCATTTTTCTCTGATTTCGATTTCTTGAGCTTCAAAAGAAGAACCCGAAATTTGGTGGCTGATTTTACTAAAGCCGCAGGGAATTTCGAGTTATTTTCAGAAGAATTCAACAAAATGCTTGAAGGCTCAATGGGAAGCAAATGGCCTTTGAAGAAGAGATCATCCGAAGGAGATAAAATTACATTCTGATCCTTACTGAGCTCAAACTTCAACTCTCCTTCTTGATCATCATTTTCATCCTCTGATTCTTCAGATTCATCTTCATTGTCTTGGATTTTAGCTTCTTCTTCCTCATCTGGGAGGGTGAATTCCAGGTCAAAGTATGGACCATCATCAGCGGCGTCGTCAGTGTCTGAAGGCTGCTTCAAGGCTGTGGCGGAGGAGGAAGTGGTGACGGTTCTTGGTTTGGAAGTCAAGTTGCCAGTGAAGAAACTAGTACCAGTACCGCTGCTGCTGCCGCGGCGGAACTTGAGTAAAGTAAAGGCTTCCATTGTTGGTAGAGCCAGTTTACAAAATTCCGAAAATGGAGTATCGCTTTTATAGATACATATACATATAGGAAAAGATCTCAAAAGCTATAGATAGAGAGAATTGAATAGACTGCAACACTTGGATAATAGGGTAAGGTCATGTTGAGTAGGGTAAAAGTAAAAAATATAAGCAAAACTTTAAAAATAAGTTTCTGTTGAAAAAATAATAGATATCCGTAACTTTTCAATCTTATCAGAAAACTTGAAAATCAATGTTATTTGTCCTCGAAAGTTTGTACCTTGATCAGTTTGTAAATTTCACTCCACTTTTATATATATATGGGGTTTTGCTACAAAAACAAGGTTAGTGACGGTAGGAAAATAGGTGTGTATAAAAATAGGTGTGTTACGTGTCATTCAATGATTCGGCAATTAAAAAAAAAAAAAAATTACCCAAACAAGTGCTGACTCATACACCTATTTTTTTCCCATTGTCACTGACCTTGTTTGAATAACTTTACCCATATATGTGCTATCTTTTGGTAAATTTAGATCATAGCCCGACCAATTTACGAGATGACCAAGCATTCATAACACAAATAAAAAAGACTTGAAAATATGAGAAAATTACAAGTTAGACGTGTAGTCTCATTTTTTTTTGTCCCTTTAGTTGTCTCCCAATAAAATCTTGACGTATCATTATAATTTAAGAGTGATACGATGATATTTCTTAGATACCTCAGAGATTGTAACGAATTTTTTGTGGAGTTTTGACTCCGTAATTTGTAGTGAGGTACCAAGATTTTATTAAAATGACAATAAGAATGAACTTCGGAATTAATCTGTATTTTGGCGATAGAACCTTGGGAGCAAAATAAAGTAAGAATGATTTATTTACTAATATTTGGGAAAATTGTTGCTATATTCTACTAGTATAATAAAAATTACCCTCAAATAAATAATTACTTGTGAAGTGGGCGACTATTGGGGGGGAGAAGGTGGGGAAAAAAAGAAGGGTTGGGAAAGAAGGTGGTGATGGAGGCTCTGGAGGTGGGGAAAGGAGGAGGAGAAGAAGATAATGACGATAATGAAGTTTAGCTTCTCTTTGGTACACATTCTTTCAAAATTCATTTTCAAACTCACGTTGTTTAATAAAATAATATTTGATATCACATTAATAGTGTTTCTTTATTTTTTAACCCCATATTTTCTATCATATTACTATTTAAAATACATTTTTCCTCAATAATATCTATCAAATACGCCCTTCATTTTTGTTTCTTTTCTATTTTTTATTTAATTACTTTATTTGTTTTATATAGAAAAATCCAAAGTTATCATTTTATCATATTAAAATTAATCTAAAAATGGTCGAAACCAATTTGCTAGATCAGCTAACGTCGATATGAACAAATTCCATCCATTTATCCTTTAGTCACACACACTTGAAAGATTTGATATCACATGTGCAACAAATGAAATGTTAGGATAAAAGCTACAAAAATTTAAAAGATTTGAAATCATGAATACAATTTTTCCTTACTTTTATTGAGCCCCTATTTGATCCCCATTTTTAAAAAATTATTTTTTTATCAAACTTATTTTCAACAACACATCCTCCGTATAAAATAATTTTAATCTTAAATTCAATTTTTTTTTACATTTTAATCTTACATTCTTCAAAAAAAAAAAATATTATTACAAAATACATCATCCCAAAGGGACTCCACACAAACCCGCAAGAATGATTTTATATAAGCCAAAAATAAGTCAATTTTTAAAAAAAACTTTCCATTTTTTTACTTTTTTTCCGACCACGAATAGGGGTGAAAATGAGAGTGGGCTTTATAGTTTGTATTATTTATGTACTGTGTATTGTACATTGTATCACATGATGTGCCAGTCTGAGCGTCAGTCCTTAGCTTTTCCATGGACTGATTTATTGCAACATGCACCGATACAGACATGACTTTTAATCTTCAATTATTTGGTAAAAAAAAAAAAATTTGATTATAGAAAAAATTGTACGATATAAAATAAATTTAGGACGGGCTTGATATAGATTTTTCAAAAATAAATTGTGAAAAAATAAATTTTTTTAAAATTCTATTTTTAAAAAGTAGAAAAAATTATGTGTTCAAGTGCAAAGTTATTTTATTAGGCCATGTGTGTAATTGAAAATGAGTTTAAGAAAATATAATTTTTAAATAATGTGTACTAAACGGGGACTTTGAGAAGTACCAAAATGGTAATTTCTCAAATTTTTCTTTCAACTTTACTATTTATAGTCATTATTAAAATACTAATTCCAACACCTCATAACTAAGATTAAATCATTCTTAGTCCTAGTTTTGTTCGTATTCTTTGCTTGACAAGATATTCGAAGAGTCAAAATAAACTCTTGAAATTAAGAAGTTATATATTGGATAAATTTTTTTTAAGTGTTTTATTTGAGTAGAAAAGTTTTTTCGAGAAAGCTGGCTAATAAGTGTATTTTATACATTTATTTGGACTAAAAAATATAGACATTTAATAGTTATTTCGAATAATTATAGCCTAATTTATTGTACATTTCGTTTATTAAGTGAAATTCGATGAAATGAAGTGAAATTGAAAGAAAGAAGTGAATATTGGTAAAAGATGGACAAAATTCAAAATTTGGGGATTAAAGTGTAAATATTTAAAAGTCGTGCCGAAACTCACGGTGAAGATTTGAAAATGTTATGAGTCAATTGGATGCAATTAGAAATCATAAGGAGTGAAATATAATCAAAATATTTTCACAAATAAATATTTAACCGCACATGGATGTTCAGATTTTCAGTCAGTGATTGAGATCCATTTTTGACCAAATAAACGTTCAAATTGGAAAAGAGTTGCTTCTATTAAAATTGTAGCCCTTTGAGTATCTTTACAACTCAATTTGAATCGTCTCAATCAGATATCAGAAGAGAAAGTTATGATAAAAATAATAAAAGAGATGCAATGCTGAAAATTTCCTGAGACCGCTCCCCTGGCATCGAGGTTCCACACATTTTTGAAGAGAAAAACACATAATCATCAAAATTAAATAGCAAAAGTTATGGTTTGAAGACTTTTGAGATTAAAGAAGATCCTTGGTGCAAGATCCAATTCTTTCCATGATCAAAATTTCAAAACCTGGTTATGAAGTCTACACTTTTTGTTTTTCTTTCATTATTATGAGTTGCTAAATTCATAGTTATGGCGAACAATGTAATCTATGTGTAACTCTTTATTTCTTTTATTCAAGATTCTGGTTCTTTAACTGCATATGTGTTGATTTTATTGATGAATTTAATGTTTAGAATTTTTTGACCAATTATTCAATGATTTTGTAAATCTATTACGGATCGAGAGATGAATTTTAGATTTAGACACATAGTAAAATTCGGTAATTTAGTATAACGTGTAGAGATACATATACTAATAGCTTGTTTGAGAGATATTTTAATTCAATTAAAATTGAACATATAGTCGTTATTGGGTCCCCACTCGTCTAATAAAAGTCAACAATAACGGCTAGATTTTCAATTTTAATCGATTTTAATCCCTCCCAAACAAGCTCTAATTATTGTGATCATTAGATGAATTCTTAGAACTAATATTTCGTTTAACTAATATTGATTCACAAAGAGACGTGGAATTGAATTAGTTAAATAAATTCAATGAGAACGCAATATGGGTAAATTGAATATTCTAGAAGAATTAGATTGAACGCTACAATAGTAATGAATATTGATTAGTGATTTAAAAGGGATCCATAGGTAAATTTGTAAGTTCTAGCATCCACATTCATACTTTTAAAACCCAAATTCAATAAATTGTGCATGTTAGATTAATTTAATTTAGTTGAAATCATTAGACACCAATCACAAATCTTATTGTTTGATTTTGATCAAATTGAAGTTGTAATAATTTGACCAATTGTTAGATATTAGTCATCGTAGGAACGATTTTCGGATTCATTAGTCCACTATATTACTTGTTACGATCCACACACTTGCGGAATATAAAAATGAAAACACTGGCCAAATTAGTATGAGCTCTGCCAAATGTACCATATATTTTTTGGATTCTACTATGGGTTGCAATAAAGCCTCATTTGTTATTTAGGTTAAATTTATTTGGAAATGCATTTATTTTCTAATTTGAGTTGTAATAAATATTAATATTTTTCTTTATGATGGATATATTGTCTTCAACAAATATTTATAAATTACGCGCAGATAAAAATGAGGATAAAGTTGACAGTCAACCAACAACACAATAATAATACATTAAGAAAAATTATAATAAATGTTCATCTTAATTATTATAAACAGGCATAGGAGAAAAAAATATATTCTTATTTATCAAAAGCTCAAATTCGATTCTACAACATTCATGAACAAAAGTTTACCAAATCTATATTGATATTTTACGACAAATCTTTATCCAGTATGGTTAAAGTTAATTATCTTAAAATTTACCAACTTGTTCGGCACAAATTTTTTAAAATTATTCTTCCATTGAAAAATTGTGTGCTAACGAGGTTTGCACCAATAACAAATCAACTATAAATGAAATATTTATGTTTATTTTTGGTTGAAAGTGAGAATCTATCAAGCTTATGTTTGAGAAGAATTTATAAACAGATTAATTTATAAACAGATAAAAATATGAATAAGTGAATAGTGTCCGTATGTGTGTCCATTGAATATGATTGAAAATAAAGTTCGATTGTGATCTAAATAATTAATAAAACATTTAAAAATTAGCCAAAGGAGGCTAAATGTGAGATGCATTAATATTCCAAGCTAGATAAATGTCATGAAACTTGAGTCTTAGGAGGTATATTCAATTTAAAGTTTTAAACTAATTTATTGATGCAAAAAGTTGAGATTTAATCAAGATTGTTGAAGACTCTATAAAGACTTAGCCTCTTAGTTATTCAATATAAATTTTTATAAATTCGTAAGTTATTGAATCAAGACTTTTAAAAATGTTAAGCCACGGTTTGCTTCTCATTTTCAGAAAAAAATTATTTTTCTTCAAATATATTTTTAACTATACATTCTATCAATAAAATAATGTTACACGTAAATTCAAAATTTTTTCATATTTTTTAACCACACGTTCTTCAAAAAATTACTATTATAAAATTTATTATATTCAAAACATGGTGTTCAAACAGGGCTAAAAATCACGAAGTATTCAAAATGTCAATAATTTTTATAAAATCTTCCACTTTAAATATAAGGTACAAGTAGAAAATCTCCCATTTTTTCTTTCATCGACCACGAGATTTTCAAAGACTTTCACCAAAAAAAAACAAAATAATAATAATAATAAATAATAATAATAAAGAGTATTTCAAACTATAAAATTTTCATTTCTCTCTCTTCTTTTTTGTCATTTTCTACTTTTTTTATGGGGCAAAAAATCAAATTATAACTAAAAAAAATCTTAAAAAGTTCCTCTCTTTTCTTTTTTTTGCTTCCTCCAATTTTTCTATAAAAAACTAATTAAAACTTGATAGAATATTTTATAAAAACCGATTACATTATAATTAATTTTTTTACATGTTGATTGGTCGTTTAATCTACTAACTTCCAACAAATTTGAACGCATTGATAATATTGAACATTAAAGAATCTTTTTTTTTTTTTCACATAAAAGAGTATGAAATGGCATAACCTGTTTTTTTTTGTATTTTAGTTGTTTATTTTTCTAGTTGAGGTGAGTTATATTTTTATGTTCTTTTAAAAAAATATTTTTTGCTGATAGAAATATTGTGTTTCAATCTATTTTTGAAGAGAATAGAAATTTTGAAATTGTGATTGATGTAAGAATGTGTGGTGGAAAAGTGATGAATTTTTTTTATTTGTCTGTAATATTATTTTATTTGAAGAATGTGTGGTTGAAATAAAGAATAAGAATGAGAATGAGAATGAAAATGAGAATAAGAAATTAATGGGTGTCAAATGGGGGCATAATTTTATCATTGGGTGTTCTAAAATCATTTGATCATGTAAGTAGTGGTTCGGAATATTATTAAGCCCTTGTTAGGCGGGGATTAAGATAAGCATTTTAGTAGATTTTGACAAAAGTTAATAAAATGTGCGATTGAAAAGTTTTGGATCCCATAAAACTAGGAGTGGGCAAAACCCGATCAAATCGACCAAACCGATCGGTTTGGGTCTGTTTTTTACATTATTTGGGCGGATTTCGAGTTTCTGGGTGGGTAATTGGGTCGGGTTGTGGGTTAACAACCCAAACCCGATATAAACCGACCCAACCCGACCTGAAACCGAAAAAAAAAAAAAAACGATTTCAAAAGAAAACCCTAAAGCTAAATGCAAGTCCAGGTCCAGCAGATTCCAAATTTCGACCCACCCCCACTGCTCTCTCTCTCGGTCTCTCCCTCTCAAATCGCTCCCAAATCAGGCGACCTAACTATCTCTCCTCTCCGACCATCCCAAGTCCACCAACGAACCTTGACCACCGATTGAAACTTCTCGAAGTAACTGAAGCTTATTATTGGTGGGAAAGGTAATTTTTTTTTGCTCATATCCAATTTTTGAATCATTTTTCTCAAATTCGGTCTCCTTTAGTCCTTTTTTTGTGGGTTTGTGATATTAAGGATTGAGTGTGTTGGGTTTTGCTTATAATTAATTTTTCTTGAAGAGTTTGGATCAATGACAGTGACGCTAGTGAGTAAACGACATTGATTTATGTTATATTTCGTGATTTATGTTAAATGCTAAGCATAGGAGACTAATAAAACAGCAATTCAATATGTGGAAGTAAATGTTTACATGTGTTAATTGATTATTGTAGGATTTCTATGTATAATGTTTATTGCCGTTGTGCTTTGCCGTGCTTCTCTTTGATCCTTGATGGTTTTTTGTATTTATCTAGAGCTAATCATAATACTATTCATTTTCAATTCACGTTATTAGGAAAAATAACATGCAAAGGGGAATCTCTATTGCTCTATATTCAATAAAATGTATGTTGCACAAAGAGCACAAATTTAGAATCTTAGTTACTTCTTTGTTACATTTTGGTTTTATTACTCTATTTTTTTCTATTGAGTGCTAGTGTCACCTATTAAATCTTGAGTTCAGTATAAATGAATGTGTTGGTGCTCTATTGAGGAACTTAAAGAGATTTTCAATTTCTGCCTTTCCTTTAGAATATTCTTCATCCTCACTAGCCTTAGTTGTATATGATGAGCTTGTATAGGTTTGTGTTGAACTTTTCTAATAATT
>CAIGRM010151527.1:0-10794 GCA_903798335.1 Fraxinus albicans
ATTGCACGTTGCTTATACCTAGTATATATATATATATATATATATATATATATATGATAGCCATCTTTGAAAAAACCTCCGGCTATTTCGACTGTAGTTCTCATTTGGTATGGATTAAAATTAAAATTTAAAGTAAATTTTAATAAGCCTCTGTTTGACTTTTTTTTTTAAAAAAATAAAACAATTTATTTCTCATACTCATTTTCAATCACACATTCACAAATACAATATTTTGAATGTAAACGTAAAATTTTTCCTCACTTTTTAATCACGTATTTTCCCTAAAATCACTATTCGAAATATCATTTTTGCACAATAATGATCATCAAACAAGGGCTAAAATTTTGACTTAGATTTTTTTATCAACTTTTAATTTACACCAAACAAGGACGTAATCTATTTTTCTTTAGTAAAAAACAAATGAAGGGTATATTTAGGTACCTAATATTTGAGGGTTTCATGTCAAGACTTGATTTATTATTGTTTTGATTTTAATGGAATCGATTTTTGCCATGTTTAAAAAGAATTAGTTTAAGTTTTGACAAACTTTTCTTTCAGAGTTGTTGTGACTTTTCAAAATCATTATTTAGTGTGGTTATTTCTTTTAAGTTATTTTCCCTTCGTATGTTTACATAAGCAATAAAAATATAAAGAAAAGTGTGACTAATTATTTTTCTTTATTTTAAAGTATGCTAATAATTTTTTTTTTTTTTTGGATGAAAACGATCATCGAGGACAATAGGTTCTAATTAAGAAAAGTTGAACACAACAATGCGATGAAAAAGATTGAAAACATAAGTGTGACAATATTCAAAACATGATTTGATATTGTCGCGCCAGTGTAGAGTTACTAAGACGGATATTAATAATAATGATGTCATTTTATATTGTTATTAATATTAATTGCATTTTAAAATAAAATAAATTAATTGGTGTGTTTGCACAGGGGCACTTGGTTTTAATAAAATAGATGAGGATCGCTAAATTAGTTCACGTCTAGGGTTGGAATTATTTGTCAAATTTATTGATAATTTATAAAATATTTATTAAGCCAAAATAACTTTTGATTGTCAGTTGTTTCTTGATCAATCTCAAAAGCGGCCTAGTGCAGCTAATTGAATAATAAATTAATGATTATTAAACGGTAAAATTCGATGAGAGGTATGTTGGGAATATTTTCCCTGAGAGAGGAATGGAGAAGAAACCAAGATTATGATTAGCAACATGATGATCAAAACCAAGTCCAAATGTCAATTCAACAACAAAAAACAAACAAACGAAGAAGATAAACTTATCTTTTTGTTTCCTCATATCGAAGTCTCTATCATTGCAAACATAGATCTTCCACAACAAGATTGTAGCAACATACCACGAACCGAAATCAGGAACTCCAATGAAGTGAAATGAAAGGCTCAGACACGAATAATGAATCGCTGTCCTCAAAAGATATTTGTCCCCTCTCCTATATAAATTGGTGCTTAAAGGGTTTTTCGGCAAATGATTTGTAGGATTGATCAAACTTTGTAAAGAATTCAACACTAAAGCACTCGTGTGATTCTCCAAAACTTCAAGAACACAAAGGGAGATTTGAATATGGATGAAGAAAGAATAGACTTCTTCCTTTATGGAATGAATATTTGATCTCAATTGGCTTAGTGATTCTATATGTTTTCCAAAACATTTCCAATGATCAATAATCACTTATTTATAGCCATCAAACATTGCACTACGAAGTGGTGCCAAAAAGGAAGTGAAAAGCCGCCAAAAATCAAACCGAAAAATTGCCCAACGGATAGTTTTTATCCCCATGCGACCGCAAGGAACAACTCCATGCGGTCACATGGAGTTACCGAGATCAGGGATTTTGGTCCCTGATCATGGCCATGCGATCGCATGGGCCAAATTTGGCCTTCTCCGATTGTTCCTTTATTTCATTCCACGCTCATTTCTTTTGGTTTTGAACAACAAATTATCAAAAAGGTATATGGTGGACTATATTCAATTACATTCAATACAAATTAATTTCCTTTTAAAAAAAAAATCTGTAAATGGCCTAATTTTCACAAATAAGGGGGAGTGGAGAAAAGAATCATAACCAACCTAATTGAATTAAAATTGATTTGTTCTGTTCGATTCGATTCTAGTTAAATTTTAAATGGTTATTGTTCCTAAAAACCAAGAACAATTTCCAACCTAACAGGAATTTTTTAGTTAATTGGTTTTATTTTTTGATTTGGTGAGTGAATTTTGTTAGACAAAAAATTTATGATAATGGAACTGTCATTCATATTGAATGGGATTTAACTTTTTTTTTTTTTTGGATGTTGGCAATAAACTATTGTATAGTAATTTGCAATAATAATTTGAATTTTTTAGTTACAGCCAAATCAAATCAAAATGTTGTGGACTGCCTCTCTATTCTGGTATCGGGCCTCTTCATTTGTCATTGGGTTTTGCCGTGTTTTGGCCACCGGGTTGTTTGTGATGAAACATGTTTTCTGAAAACGCGTTTTTGCCTTTAAGTGGATTGATTGATCTTGACCTTACATGTGACATACTCATGACCGTTGGATGAAATGATTTAAGGGTGGTTTTTATAACCCTACTTCTCAACTCTTCATTGTACTGTAGTGTGTGCATATTCTAGGGTTTTCTTCATCTTCTCTCTGAGGGTTTTAGATATGTTCATCTTTTTTGTGATTTTCTAGTTTTGATATCTGTAATGTCTTAGTGGTATTGTCTTATTGTATTTGGTGTACAATTTAGAGATTGTGAGAAGAGAGATTTGTGTGAGAGAGGCGAAAGAAAACTTAAGTGAAGAAATTTTCGTTTTCTTCATACATTCTGTACTGTTTTTTATGGTTCTTAGTGGATTCGAACATAATATTCTTTATAGATGCTCAACGGGTGAGTAGGCTTTTTGGCTGAACATCCGTGCCCTAAGGGGCGAAAACTCTGTACTGCTATTATTTTTTGTATACAAACTTTGATTCTAAGACCAACAAGTGGTATCAGAGCACTCTTTTGAAAAGGGGTTATGGTTAGGGTTAAAAATAAATTGCAGATCTGAACGTTTTTAAAACTCTTGGATTTTTCTTGAAGACAAATTGTGTTTTCTGAAGTTTTTTTTGTTACGTTTTTCTTTCAATCCAATTCTTGATTGGATCCATCTAAAAATTTCTCGATATACTTAGTGTCTGATTATCAAGAGTTTTGAATCAATGGTGTTTTTATGAAAACGAACTAGTTTATCACTGATATGTAAAATCTTGTATTTTTCACTGAGTTCTTGTTGCTCCGATTTTTGACGCGCTATTGAGTTGTGGCCCTTTGAGAACTCGTTTTGAGTGACAGTGAGTTGATCTAGCTCACCCTGATTCATGCTGGTTTTTCTTGACTCATTACTTGTCACACCGAGTTGCTGTGACTCATTGGTACTTTGTGCAATATTCTGGATAACTGAATCGATTCTGGTATCCTCTTACAATGCTTCTCTTTTTTAAACAATGATGTTTCAACGCTGGTATAATTCTCCGTACCTTTCTTATTTCTCAGTTAATCATTAAATTGTTCTCCGTCTATATTTGATTTGGTTATTAAGGTAAGTAATCATCCCCTGCGATCCTCGAATCTGAAGGAGTAGGGGAATTAAGGGTTATCACTCATTAAACTTGTCAAATTGACGATTTAGCTTGATAAATTTGTATTTGTTGATCAGTTGCTTATCTTGGTTATAATTGTGTGATATTTGTTTTTAACTTTCCTTCACACTGCTTATATCTGCTATACTCTGTGGTGTATAAACTTGAGACAGTGAGTTTATTTGTAATCATGGGCACTGCACATAAATTTAAAGTAGAAATTTGGAGAGGGACTGGAGACTTTGGCATTAGAAAATGAGGGCTTTGCTATTACAATAGAGGTGTGCTGTTACCATTGATGAGACTTGGGGTACTGAATTTAGTGCTTATAGAAGACAGAAGTTAGATGAGATTGCTTGGAGATCAATATTTATTCATCTATCTGATACTGTTATTAGAAAGGTTGGGGAAACTACTAATACATAGGGTCTTTGGACCAAGTTAGAATCTCTCTATCTAACTAAAACCACGCTCAACAAATGTTATCTCCTTAGACAATTCTACACTTTTAGATTTAATTCATCTTCCAATTTAGAAGAAAACATTGACAAATCCACTAGACTGGTTCAAGAACTAACTGACTGTGACGAAAAACTATCTGAAGATCAACAAGTTGTTGCTCAGTTGAATACACTGGGTGATAAATACAGAGAACTGAGAAATGCATTAGAGTATGAGAGAACTGATCTTACTGTTGATATNAGAAATGCATTAGAGTATGAGAGAACTGATCTTACTGTTGATATTTTTATATCATCTTTAAGAAATAGAGAACTGGAATTAAAAATTGAAGTCAAGGATTCTAAGTTTGGAGAATGTTTAAATGTTAGGAAAAAGGTTAATCAAAACAAAAAGGGAAATCAATGCAATTTTAATTCTCATAAGAAAGGAAAACCTCAATTTCCAAAGTTCAAGAATCAGAATAAGAACCAACCAAAACCTAAGCTGCAAGTCAAAAAATGTTATTATTGTGGCAATACAAGGCATCTCATAAAAGATTGCTTTAAGAAAATATCTGATATGAAAGGAAAATTTAATATAGATGGGTCTGTAGATATTGCCTGCATTAATGAATCTGAAATACATAGAGTTGTCATTGTTACTACAACTAAAAGAAACCTAAATGAATATATTCTTGATTCTGGTTGTTCTTTCCATATGTCTCCCATTAGAGAATGGTTCACTAATTTTACTGATCTGAGTGGTGGTCAAGTTCAGATGGGTAATAATATGACATGTCAGATAAAAGGTATTGGAAACCTTAAGCTCTTATTAAAAAATTATCATACTCTTGAATTATTTCAGACCAGGTATGTTCCTGATCTTCAAAAAAACTTGATTTCTTTAGGACAATTGGATGATGAATATGAAATAAAGATTCATAAAGGTCTTACCAAAATAAGTCTGAACTTAAAAGAAATAATTTCTTCTCCTAGATCCAATGAGATTTTCACACCACAAGCTGAACCATTAGTTGGAAACAATTTTACAATTGTGAAATCTCATGATGATAAAGCCCTAATTTGGCATAGGAGACTAGACCATATTCGTGAAAAGGGATTGATGATTCTAAATAAACTGAAATATTTTGGAAAGGATAATATTGAAAGTTTAAAATTATGTGAAGATTGTGTTATTGGAAAACAAAACAAACTGCCTTTCAAAATTGGAATTCAGAAATCCACTTCAATACTTGAGTATTTACATGCAGGCTTGTAGGGTCCTGCACCAGTGAATATTTTAAGTGGATTTAGATTCTACTTATTAATAGTGGATGATTTTTCAAGAAAAATTTGGACTTTTCTTTGAAAAATAAATCTGATACTTTTCAAAACTTTAAATAATGGAAACTAATGATTGAAAATCAGACTAATGAAAAGGTCAAAACACTTAGGACAGATAATTGTCTGAAATTTTGTAACCTTGAATTTGACTATTTTTGTAAAGAATCTGGAATTCTGAGGTACATAACAGTAACATACACTCCTCAACAAAATGGTATTGTTGAAAGAATGAATAGGACCTTATTGGAGAAGGTGAGATGCATGTTACTTAGTTCTAGCATTTCAAAAAATTTATGGGGAGAAGCCTGATCAACAGAATTCCTTCAATTACTATTGATTTTCAAATCCCTGAGCACTAATGGTCTGGAAAGTCTCCAAACTATTTTAAACTTAGGGCGTTTGGTTGTGCTACCTATTCGTATCAAGATGTAGGCAAACTCGAACCCATATCTCAAAAATATGTTTTTCTGGGTTATGGAGAAGAAACCAAGTCTTATAGACTTTAGGTAAAAGGAAAAGATGGGTTCAGCATTATCATTAGTAAAAATGTGGTTTTTGATGAAAGTCAGTTCCCTTGTAAAAACTCTTCAAATCAAAATACTGATCATGTTACTCCTGTTAAAGAAAATGTCCTAGAGAATCTAGAATATAATCCTACTGAACCTGATAATTTGGCTGAGGTAAAGACTACTCAATCTGAAATAGATCAGCTTCAAAATGAATTTGATACTGAAGAACAATTTCAGGATACTGCTCTTGAAAATTATCGGTTGGCCAGAGATAGGGGTAGAAGGAATAGGTTTGTCTCTACCAAAATTAACACTAATGAATTTGTGACCTTCTATTCTGAACTTGAATCTGTTAATTATGAACCCACAACTTTTGAAGAAGCTATTAACAGTAAATAATCCAAACTTTGGCTTGCAGCCATACAAGAAGAAATTGACTCTCTAATTAAAAATAAGACATTGATTCTTGTTGATAAACCCAAACACCAAAAGATTGTTGGGTGAACCAAATACATTGGCTAAAAGATATAAGGCCAGACTTGTGGTGAAAGGCCTTACATAGAGAGGATAATGATTATAATGAAATTTTCTCACTTGTTGCAAAATACATATCTATCAGAATTCTGCTTGCCTTAACAGCTTATTTCAATTGGGAATTAGACCAACTTGATGTTAAGATTGCCTTTCTAAATGGTGATCTTGAAGAAACCATTTACATGTATCAACCAAAAGGTTTTGAACTTAACTCAAAATTAGAACATGTCTGTTTGCTAAAGAAATATCTCTATGTCTTGAAACAGACTCCAAGGCAATGGTATAAGAAATTCTACTCTTATGTTTCAGAATCTGGGTTTTTTAAAGAGTAATTTCGATTCCTATTTCTTCTTCAAAGGGTTTGGAGAGCCTGAATCTGTTTATCCATTATTACATGTTGATGATATGCTTCTTGCTTGCCATAATAGATCTGAAATTGATTCTGTTAAAGAAAAACTTAAAGCTTAATTTGAAATGAAAGATTTAGGATAAACAAAAAGAATTTTAGGCATAGAAATCAGAAGATATAGAAAAAATTTGTGTTTTGTATGTGAATAAAAACTTTTATGTAAATAAAGTACTTGAAAAATTTGCTATGACTGAATGCAAATATGTGACTTTGTCTATTGCAAATTATTTCAAACTTTTTGTGAACAATCTCCTAAAACTGATGAAGAATATGATACGATGAGTAAAATACCTTAGGCTAATGTTGTTGGCTCTATTATGTACCTTATGATTTGTAATAAACCTAACTTAACTCGTGGTATAAGTATCCTTAGTAGATTTATGGTTAATCCAGGTTAAACACTTTGGTTAGCTATTAAATGGATGATAAGGTATTTAAAGGGTTCAACTGAATTGGGTTTAAGATTTCAAAAATGTAATGAAGGTGTTATCATGAAATGGTAGACTGATTCTGATTTGCAGGTGATTTAGATAAACGAAGATCCACATTTTCTTATGTTTTTTCTCTTTGTAATTGTTGTGTTAGTTGGAAATCACAATTGCAAAAGCTTGTAGCATTATCTTCCACAGAAGCTGAATACATTGCAACTTGCGATGCTATTAAAGAGGGACAGTGGTTAAGGGGTCTTTTGAATGAAATTGGTTTCATGAATAAAGTAGTGTTCACATAGTAGATTGGTTGCTGAACCTTGTTGACCTCTTTTACTAATACCCCGCTTACGCGTTTTTAGAAACCGCCAAATACAATAACAGAGTGTCACCAAGGTCAGGTTTTGTAAGAACCGGATGTGCGGATAATGCTTTCTTCAGCTCTTGGAATGCTAACTCACATTCCTCATTCCAATCAAAGTTTTGGTTACCCCTTAAAGCTTTTAAGAATGGAAAGCACCTAGTCAGTAACTGGCGATATGAGCCTGTTCAGGGCTGCAATCCATCCTGTTAACATAGACTCCATCTATGTTAGGGCCTGTATTTTGTCAAGATTGTCTCTATTCCTCTATGGGTGATCATGAAATCTAAGAACTTACCTGATGCTACTTCAAATGCGCACTTAGCTGGATTCAGTTTCATCCGGTACTTTTGTAGTATAGAGAAGACTTCTTCGAAATCTGAGATATGGCTGCCTACATGCTTGCTTTTTACTACCATATCATCTACATAGGCTTCAATGTTCTTGTCAATCAGGTTAGCGAAGATTTTATTGATGAGCATTTGGTACATTGCTCCTGCATTCTTTAACTCGAACGGCATGACTTGATAACAATAGATGGCTGAGTCTGCCATAAAAGACGTCTTCTCCTGATCTTCCTCAGCCATGAGGATATGATGATATCCCAAAAAATGCATCGAGAAAACTTTACAATTTGTGGCTCGACGTGTTGTCCACGAGGTTAACAATATACGACAAGGGATAACTATCTATCATTAGGACGTGCTTTGTTGATATCGGTAAAGTCGATGCACATACGCCACTTCCCATTAACCTTTTTAACAAAAACCACATTTGCAAGCCATTACGCACACTGCATTTCCTGAATGAACTGTACTTTAACGAGCTTGCTGATTTCTTCACCAATGATATCCCGCCTCTCCGGTGCGAACTGCCTTTTTCTTTGTTTAACTGGTCTAGCTTCGGGATTAAAACTGACCTTATAAACTGCAATCTTAAGATCAATCCCAGGCATGTCTTCCACTTTCCAGGCGAAGGCATCAATGTTGCGCGAAAGACAGCTAATGAGCTCGCCTCTGAGTGAGGTTTCAAGATCCAGACCAATAGTCCCCTCCTTCCTGGCTCGAGCTCAACCTTTTCAAATTCTTCAAAGGGACAAGTCTCCCATGTTGCTCAAGCTCGAGGGTTGAAAACTGCATGACGCGATTGCTCATTCCACGAATACTGGTGACTTAGCACTGCCTGGTGACCGTTTGATCTCCGCACACAACTCTTACACCATTACTAGTAGGAAATTTCATAACAAGGTGGAAGGTAGATACAATGACTCTATCTTTTGTACAGAGGTTTTACATGGATGGCGTTGTAGGCCATAGGAGCTGTTGGGTTTTGATACCCAATAAATTCGGGCGATGATGTTAAACCGGTTTATTGTTGGATTATACTTCATAGGCCTCGACCGATGAGTGAAGTGAAATGTCGACACCATAATTGTCTAAACCTATCTGGTAACCCACTTGGGCCATTTGAAGCAACTTAATTAAGTTAGGGCTGCTCAAGGCCCAACCCAAATTTAGATGGCTCCTATAGGTTACTAACCCACTCCTAATGTCTTATTGGGCCCTATCTACTCTCTAACCTAAAGCCCTTCCTATTCCCTATATACCCATTGTCCCATCACTGTTGCTATTAGTGTGAAAATTGGTGGGCAGCCGTTTTTGAGAGGAAAAAGGAGTGTCTTGGCTTTGTGCTTCATACCTTGGCTTTGTGCCTATTCTTCTACCTTTCTCTTTGCCTTAGTGGCTGATATTTGGCTCCCAATAGTATTCATACTCAGTCCTTCGTGGGTAGCTTGTAGAGCAACCGTTTGGGGGCTTTTGTGTTGGTTTAGGATTGGGTTGAAATTATGGTGCTCGATTGGTTGTTAACTAAGCCCGATTTTTCTTCGTGGATAGGAGCTCAATATTCAACAAGAGCTCATACTACATAGAAGGCTATGATATGCGTTACCTTTCCATGATCCTCTCCGAGGGTTAAGGGAAGCTCAACGCCTTCATGAATGATGACTCCTCCTCCAAAACCTTGAAGTTGAGTTTTAAATTGCTTGAGCTGCTTAGCCAAAAATCTCCATTTTGTTGTACTCCTCGTGAGATAGTACATTAGCTGCACTCTCGTTATCCACCAATACCCTCTTTACTTTAAAGTTGGCCACGATAGCTGTTATAACAAGGCGTCATCATGAGGATGTGACACGCCTTCTAAGTCCTTTAATTCGAACGTAATATCTTCAATGGCACAGAGGCTTGTTCTTGGGGCAGAAGTACATTTTCGGGTATATTGTTTGCGGCTATTGTTGGAGTCTCCCTCTGAGGCTATTCCTCCAATTATAACATTGATGGTTCCTACTATAGGTAGTTTATCACCTAAACACTTGGGGGCCATTGGCTTTATTTTGATCATTTATGGGTCATTTGTCATGGCTTATACAGGAATTTTTTGTTAATTTTCCATGTCGAGCAAACATCAAAAGATGGAAAATCTCACTATTTTCTAGATGAAAAATTATACCAATTAAAGGCAACTAATTGACATTTCCCTGGAAAATAATTTTTAGGCAATTATTTTCCCTGGAATTCGTTTTCTTTTCCACCCAATTTCCATCTTGCAATCAAATGGACCCTTAGTTTAAGAAATTTGAAACATCAAATGTTAGAATTTAACTAATGCATCATTTTCGTATTAAAAATGTTGTTGCACGTACGTTATGTAACATATTTTTTGCTAAGTTATGTGTTACATCACATTCACATTTTGACATTATCAATTCATGCAACAATCTTAAAAGTTTTGATGCACAGTGAAAAATTACATTATCAATTCATGCAACAATCTTAAAAGTTTTGATGCACAGTGAAAAATTAAGAACCATAGAGTTGATAATAACAAGAAGAGAAAAATAAGACGTTATTGATTTTATCATTTTAAGGTAGTTCGAATTGGCAATATTCTTAATAGATAATCATCAGGCAATTTTCAGGGAGTTGTTGACTGAAAAAATTGTAATTAGAAAATAACATAAATCAAACATCATGTATTCGTCGAAAATTTATTTCACGGTTAAACTTGCATCTTTCTAAATATAAGTCAGCCTCACTCGATCTTAAGTAGTCTGCCCACTCCAACTAGCC
>CAIGRM010151586.1:0-25087 GCA_903798335.1 Fraxinus albicans
AGTTATATGGTTGAATAGTAAAAAATGGTATTTTCGAAAGGGTATGGTTGAATTTAGAGTATTTTCAATAATTTCCCCCTTTTCTTCCATTTGAAATTACATTTATAGAGCTCACCAGTGGTATATGATTTGTCAAAATCTTACCACTTCAGAAAAAAAAAATTGAAGATTTGCACTTTTGCGTTGTTCCTTAAAAATCATTATAACTCAGAGCACGTGCATGGATATAGAAAATCATTTGTTCTATTTAAAATCAAAATGTTAAGAGTTTTACAATGATGTAGTTTGCTAAAATCAGACAACGTCGAAAAATCGATGATTCTGAAAATTTACACGACTTTTACGATGTTCAGGTAAAACTTTTATAACTCAAAGGAATGGTAAGGTTAGAAAACTGTTTTTTTTTTTTTATATAATAAACTGATAGAGCTTACCAATTAAAATTTGACAACCTCGAAAAATCATGATTTTTGAAGATTTCCACCATTTTTTGCACTATTCCAGAAAAAATCTTCATAGCTCAAAGCACGCATATATGTTCAAAAAATTGTTTCTTTCATATGAAACTAAAGTGATAGATTTTTCCACCTATTTATAGTTCATTAAATTCTGACAACTACAAAAAATGTTAGAATTGGTATGTGAATGAAGTAATTATCATTAAGTTTGAATGAAGATACATCATGCTTTTATATTACACGTGAAAATAAACCTAAGCTAAAAGAGGAATGGAATATTTAGAATAATTATAACTGGAGTAATAAGGAAATAATATCCCTCAATATATTACTCATAATACTCCCCCTCAAGTTGGAGCATGAAGATCTGTGATGCCCCAACTTGCGAGTGAAATGATGAAAAGGATCCTTCCCGAGAGCTTTGGTAAAAATGTCAGCCAAATTAAGCTTGGTAGAGACAAGGGTAGGAAGAATCAGCCTAGAGAGATATTGTTCACACACCAAATGACAATCAATTTCAATGTGTTTGGTACGTTCATGAAAAACAGGATTGCGAGTGATGTGAAGGGCAGCATCATTGTCACAAAAAAGCAAAATACGTGGCGAGTGTAAAACAGCAAGATCACGCAAAAGAGACTTGAGCCTGACAAGTTCACAAGTGGTTATAGCCATTGCACGGTACTCAGCTTCGGCAGAAGAGCGAGAAATAACTGATTGTTTCTTTGTACGCCAAGAAATGGGACTGTTACCAAGTGTGATGAAAAAACCAGTGGTGGTCCGACGAGTTGTAGGACAACTTGCCCAATCAGAATCAGAGCATGCAGTAAGCCGAAAGTCACACTGTGCAGAATAAAAAAGGCCATGTCCTGGAGTGCCCTTCAGGTATCGTAGAACATGGAGAGCAGCTTGATAATGAGGATCCCGAGGACTTTGCATGAATTGGCTCAACCTGTTGACAGAGAAGGAGATGTCTGGACGAGTGATAGTGAGGTATAGAAGGCAGCCCACCAATCGACAATAGATGCTAGGATCAGAGAGTAATGGACCATCATCAGGGGTGAGTTTCAAATTCTGGTCCATGGAAAAATGTGCAGGGCGTGATCCCAAATGGCCAGAGTCAGCAAGAATATCCAAAGTATATTTTCTCTGATTTACAAAAATTCCAGATGGAGACCGAGCAACTTCGAGACCAAGGAAATATTTCATGGAACCTAAATCCTTGATTTTAAAGCGAACATCAAGGGATTGTTGGAGAATGGTGATAGCAGAGAGATCATTACCGGTAACCAAAATATCGTCAACATAAACTAGAACCACAGTAAGAGATGAGCCAACAGTCCGAGTAAAAAGTGAATGATCAGCGGAAGACTGGGTAAAACCATCAGATAACAGGACGGAAGAAAGCTTTGAATACCAATTTTGAGACGCCTGCTTAAGACCATAGAGAGACTTAAGTAAACGGCAAACACGAGTCTCCCCCTGTCGACCATACCCGGGAGGGAGTGTCATATAGACTTCCTCCTCCAAATCGCCATGCAGGAAGGCATTATTAACATCAAGTTGATGAAGATGCCAATTACGGGCTGCTGCAATGGCCAAGACACAACGGACGGTAACAAGTTTAGCTACGGGGGCAAATGTATCATGATAATCAAGTCTCTCCACCTGAGTGTAGCCCTTAGCCACTAACCGAGCTTTATATCGTTCAATGGAACCATCTGCATGAAGTTTTGTTTTGAAGACCCACTTACAACCAATAGGTGTCTTGTTAGGAGGAAGGGGTGTAAGAAGCCAGGTATTATTTGTTTCAAGGGCTCGAATCTCAGATTGCATAGTATCACACCAATGGGAATGCTTGACAGCTTGAGAATATCGAGTAGGATCAGAGGATTGGGATAAGGCAGATAGAAAAGCAAAATGGTTAGGAGAAAATTTATGATATGAGACAAAATGAGACAAGGGATGAGCTGTACCGGAAGATGCAACGAGGACAGTGGATGGCAAAACAGATGAAGATGATGGCAGGGTAGGGCAAAGGTAGTCAGCTAGATGGGTGGGACGTTGGATTGTACGTCCAAGACGAGAGGGAAGAGATGAGAGCTCAGGAGCCGGAAGTGGAGAAGATGGTGCTAGCGAAAGGGAAGGAGAGGATGATGCAGGTGGAATATGAGGATCAGAAACAGGGAGAGGTAGGACCAGGGATGATGGAGAAGATTGAGGTTGCAGCTTGAAAAGGAAAACATGTTCAAGAAAAGTGACGTCCCTAGATATGATAATCTGCTTGCTCTCTAAGTCAAAAACTCGGTATGCACTATGGGAAGGCGGATATCCGAGGAAAAAACATGGACGAGCACGGGGTTGAAATTTATCACGGTGGGCAGAATTGGTGTGAGCATAGCAGAGGCAACCAAACACACGTAAATGATCATAACGAGGTGCAGTGTGATAAAGGCGCTCAAAATGGGAAATATCGTGGAGAGAGGACAAAGGGAGGCAGTGTGATAACCACCCCAAATGTCACAAAAAATGCTATCAAAAGGCATCAAACTTTTATTAGGAATTAGTTGAAAAGGCAACCGAGTATGTTTTCCACGAGTACAAATATCACAATGATCAATATTTGGAGGACGAGAAATAAAACGAGGAACATTATGTAAGGAGGGGTGACCCCAGACGTTGATGCCATGTGTTAAAAAGGAGATAGGACTGGATGCATGGAGAGACGTTGCTGGAGAGTGCCTGAAATAGTACAATCCGTCACGCTCAACACCCATGCCAATCAGTATTTTCGTGGTTAGGTCATGAAAAGCACATAAGGTGGGAAAAAATGACACGACACAATTAAGAGATTTCGTTAATTGACTGATAGATAACAAATTAAATTTGAAATCAGGAACCGATAAAACATTGGAGAGAAGTAAATTAAGGCACTGTCTGGGAGTGCTATTAATTTTGCTAAAAAGTGATTGTTTTACCGTTGAATTGTTCAACGGTTGAAAAATCATAGAAAATGTCTGAATCTGTGTCAGACCAGGAGACAACAACGGGCAGAAAATCAATTTTTTATTTTCAAATCTATCCCAGACGGGGCCTAGGAGATAAAGAAATATCACCTATAGAAGATATAGGGGCGCGCGCGGGCACCTGTAGGTAAAGAAACAAAAGGGGGGGCAAGTAGTTGTTTTTAAATTGTTGAGGGGCGAGGATGTAATATGGTGGGTTGCACCACTGTCTATGACCCAGGAGGACGAATTGGAGGGAAAAGTGGGGAAAATATTGGGAAAAGAATTGGTGGTGCTGTGAGACTCACCTGCAAACGCCATGCTTGGGGGTTTTAATAGCTCCATCAATTGAGTATATTGGTCAGTAGAGAGACCCGGGACGGCACCCATGGTGGAAGAACGTTGATGGAGGCAACCACAATTTTCACCATTGTTGACCTCTTAATTTCTGTTGTTGTCTCTAATATATTTATTCAAGTCAGTTCCTGTTTTTCTTTTTCTTAGCCACCGTTTTTGACTTCTTTAATTTGTAGCTTCCTGTTCTGTCTAATTCCTCTCTGGTAAAAGTTCCAAACCTTCCCAGCCCAATATTAGTCCAAACTTCCTCTAATTCCTCTCTGCCGATTTCTCCTGCTTCTGAACAAGAAACTGCTGATTATGCACGCTGTCGGAAAAATATTCTGCTCAAAAAAAAAACTGCTGGTTATGCACGTTGCTGGGGAAAAAAATCTGCTTTTGAACAAGAAATTGCTAGTAGGAATTTTGTTGGACGGGTATTGGCGAAAGTTTCGATCTTACCGCTCTGATACCATGTTAGAATTGGTATTTGAATGAAGTAATTCTCATTAAGTTTGAATGAAGATACATCATGCTTTTATAATACACGTGAAAATAAACCTAAGCTAAAAGAGGAATGGAATATTTAGAATAATTATAACTGGAGTAATAAGGAAATAATATCCCTCAATATATTACTCTTAATAAAAAGTATATGATTTTTGAAGAATTGAATGACTTTGCGCTGTTTCGAAAAAATCTTTTTCATTCAAAGAACCGGCGTAGTTTTGGAAAATCATTTCTTCAATACTAAAGTAAATTGATTAAGGAGTTATATATCAAAAGTAATGACAAATTATTTATCATTTTTCAGTAGCGAAGCAATTATCCACCCGAAGGCTAAAACTTCAAAATTGATCATTGTTTTGTCCTCTTATTCTTTCATTTCTAAAATGTTTTTATTTTTTGAGAAATCAATTTTCTCTTTTTACTTTTCTGTGTGATGGCGATATTTTCTTTTTTATATATACGGAGTTACGTAAAGCTTGAGTAGGTCAGTTCATGTTCCAAAAGTGAGAAAAAACAAAAATTTTGAATGTTACATATGTAAGGGAATAGCAATTGGTTTGTTCAGCACATCCAAACATGTTTAGTGGTGCACTCAATCAAAATGGGTTCTACACCTTTATCATATTCTTTTCTCTTGTTTTTGATAATTCTTTTGTACTTCTGAGTTATCGCTTCTCGTTTTAACTTTTTGTATACTGTTGCTTCATATAGTGCACAAGAATTAAGGAATCATAGAGCCAGTCGAGGACATGTCACAAAATTTTGAGGTAAACATGGGATTTTAAGTCCATATATGTTTCGTAAGTGTTTTATGTTTTTTTTGCTGTGGAATTCTGTTGATCGACACAATGTGAAATTATTGACCGTTTAATATGAGTTCATTTACGAGTGGTTTCGTCTTATTTGATTGTTCACTAATGGATGAAAAGCTATATTTTTGTGTTGTTATATTAATTTTTTTCAAGTGGAAATTATTTTTAATTATTTTGATATGGTAATTGATGTGTTTCGGAAGTGTAATTTGTTAATGTGATTCACATTTGTACTATTATTGAGACTATGAGATTTTAACAAGGTTATAAAAACCAGATCGGCACTGACCAGAAAATTAAAAAAAAAAAGGCTTTAAAAACCATTAAATCGGCGCGAACCGGAAAATTGGATCCCATTTTTTCCGATTAATTGGATTTTTTTTTATTTTTTTATTTTTTACAAAATTTTTCTAATATTTATTTTAATGGGCTCAACTTGCATAGGCTATTGGGAGGCCCAAAAATCAAACATTGGTAATTTTCTCCTCATAAATAGTGTTCCTACCTATTCTCTAGCATCCCGTCCTTCTACTTTCTTGAAATTGATGGCAGATTTATTTTGAGAAAGAAAAAATAAAAATGTGTTGTAAATAGAGTAAATATTTATGAATGATTATTGCATCCTTTTCCGCCTTAATTCTTCCCTATAAATATGAAAATTTAGTTCTTAATAAAATACACACGAGTCTATTAACTTTTTATTTTGTTCTTAATAAAATCATATAATAGCAGTTGACATATCGGTTGCAGTTTTTGATCTATTTATTATGTTAGTTCCCTCGTGTTTCAACCACCCATCATTGAATTATGATAAAATTTATAAATCGACGCATACACAATCAAATTCTTTTGTTTTTTTTATGGGGATTTCAAATCAGTTAAGGGCATGGCATACATTGTCTCCGGTATTATATTATATGACACTTGGTCGAGCACACGTTTTCATGTTCATATCAAAATAAATAAAGAGGTCATATACTGTGAATACTAAGCACTGTTTGGTTTGGATTAAATTCTCAAGTAAAATTTAACAATTAATTTTAATTACACATTTCATAGGACTCACAACTTTTCAACATACATTTCATCAACTTTTATCAAAATCTACTAAAAATTTGATTTTAATATCTACCAAATTGAAAGTATCCACCCTACTAAAAAGGGACAATAGATGTTATCTATCAAGTATTTACGGTCCTACAATCTCTTTCACATCGTAGGTAACATGGGAAAACGTTTAAGTTTTAACGAAAATACTTTTATTAGTCTATAAGATTAAGTAATGAAATGGAGGAGAAAAAATTGTTCAATAATTCATAAGTTTATATTGGTGAAACTCATAGACTAAAAAATCATCAATTTGGGATCTAATATTTTTATGTATTCACCTAAAGCAGTCCATTTTCATTTTTCAGTAATTAATAAAATTAAGGAAATGACCAAGAGCATCGTGAAAAAATTATACGATAGTCGAAATATTATATCCAAGTGCTCATGACCTAGTTTCCCCCATCTCTAACGGCATGCGAAACGACCAACTGTAGCAAAAGTTAGCATTCGTCAAAGTAAGACGTTCCAAAATATATAAATGATTTTTTCTGTCGTGATTGTTATGTTTGGAAACCCAGCAGAGATAGGTTATTTTCTACTAAAACTGCATGGAACTTGATCCGTACAAAAGGTGAGCTTTGCTCATGGTCAAAGTGGGTATGGCATTCTAGGGTGCCCAAGTGAATGTCTTTTGTTACTTGGCGGTCCAACAAAAACTGTCTTCCAATTGATGATATCATTCAATTTCTTGGCATCCCGTTCATGTCAAAATGTGAATGTTGTATAGAGCCTGCAGTGGAGACTTTAGATCATGTTCTATGTTCAGGAGAAGTGGCTACTAAGGTATGGGACTATTTGCTCTTCATTTCAATTTACGCATGCCTCAAGTCACTTCTTGGAGAAGCTGTATGAAGCTTTGGTGGTCTTTTGCGTCTAAATCAACTCAAATGGGTTTTCTTCGGGGTGTTGTGCCTTTGGTAATCACATGGTCTCTCTGGACAGCAAGGTGTGCTGCTCGCATGGAAGGAATAAATTTTGATTGGAAAGGAGTTGTGTGGAAAATTAAATCTTTCCTATCTACTTGTGCTGGACTGATTTACAAGGTGAAAAGACTTTCAGACCGAGATATAAGATCTCTTCAATCTCTTAATTGTCCTATTATATATCCAAAGCCATCACAGGTGCAACTAATATCCTGGAAAAAACCCACTGGTCACTTTGTTAAATTGAATGTTGATGGGGCGTCTATAAGGAACCCTGGACAAGCTGGTGGATGGAGTCTAATACGTGATGCAAAGGGTATTTGTTGGGCAAGTTTTGCACATCATTATGGACACACCACGAACACGGTTGCGGAATCTCGAGCTCTTCTTGATGGCTTGAGAATGTGTAACGAACTTGTTGGACAGCCAAGTAACAAAAGACATTCGCTTAGCCACCCTAGAATGCCATAACCACTTTGACCATGAGCAAAGCTCACCTTTTGTACGGATCAAGTTCCATGCAGTTTTAGTAGAAAATAACCTGTCTTTGTTGGGTTTCCAAAAATAACAATCACGACAGAAAAAATCATTTATATATTTTGGAACATCTTATTTCAACGAGTGCTAACTTTTGCTACAGTTGGTCGTTTCGCACGCCGTTAGAGATGGGGGAAATTATGTCGTGAACGCTTGGATATAGTAGTAAAAATATAATATTTCAACTTCATTTGATATCTCGTAATGACTTCGAAAAATGAGACAAAAATTAAAAAAATCACTTATATATTTTGGAATGTCTTACTTCGACGAGTGCTAACTTTTGCTACGGTTGGCCGTTTCGCACGTCGTTAGAGATGGGGGAAACTAGGTCGTGAGCACTTGGATATAATATTAAAAATATAATATTAACTTCATTTGATATCCCGTAATGACCTCGAAAATTGAGACAAAAATAAGAAGAATCATTTATATATTTTGAAACGTCTTACTTCGACGAGTGCTATCTTCTTGTTCAAACAACTTTTATTAATTTCATAAGTATAAAGATCGCAATAATCATCAATTAATGTATAGATAAAAAATAAAAAAATTAAACTAATAAATTATTGCAAAAAAAGTGGAAAAAAATGTCAAAAAAAAAAAAAAAAACTTAAGGACTGTCTGCGTTGACAGACCTGAAAATAAAGAAAAAAAATAAAATAAAAAGTTCGCTTTGTGTGTCAGCCACAATGTGCGCAGCGTGCAGGAGACCAAGATTGACACGTTGCATAATTAGGGTGTGTTTGAGTCACATTATTTTGGAAGAATGTATTCTGAAATAGTAGATTGATGGATAATGTGTGGTTGAAAAAGTAAGAAAATTTATTGATATGATGAAAAATATTATTTTATTAAAGAATGCGTGATTGAAAATGAGTAGAAATATGAGAATGAAATTTTAATTTATACCAAACAGAAGCTTATCTATTCACATCTAGGAGGCATAACCTTTCCAACGAATAGAATCCAATCTTATCCGTCCGATTATTCCGCCCTAACTACTTTCGTAGTGAATCATGCTACAAGTATATCAACTTTGACATTGTACCACGTGTTGGAGCATGATTGGACAATTTTTTAAACACACTTTCCCGCCCTTTTGTATTTAAACTCACATGGAGCGTCCCAAATTCTTTTGTGGTCTATCCCAACACCGAAATCAAAGTTTCACGCGTATCGGGAATCCCACCATCAAAATATCTGCTGACCTTTAATTTATAGCCGTAGGATCATCCGACCCCCTCAATAAATAACGATCTAATCTCTTTGTTCTGTTGTCTAATTCTCTCCTCTATCATATCTTCAGCCATTTGACGATCAGGGTTTAATCCAGATCTATCCCTGTTCGTTTCTTTTCTTACAATTTCTGTATTATATACTTGTAGATCCGAAACGGTATACGTTCTGAGTATGGCTTTCGATAGCTATGCCGAGAATTATTTCATTACATACCCACAATGTCCTATTCCAAAAGAACAAACAATTGTTCTTCTAAAATCAATTCATTTTCCTATTCCGTTTTCATACATAAGAATTTCTGAAGAATCTCATGAAGATGGAGCTAAACATCTTCATTGTTTAATTCAATTTTCTGGGAAATTCAGATGCACAAATAATAAATTATTTGATATAAAGGATGATGTTTCTGGAATTTCATATCATCCAAATATTCAAGGAGCACGGTCTGCTGCAGATGTATATGAATACATATCTAAAGGAGGTGTGTTTATCGAAGACGGAGAGTTCAAGGACGACGGTCGGAAAAGACATCGCAGCGGATGTTATATAAACGATGTCTGTAAACGGCCACAATGTCAAAATAAAGGCGATGCTTTGAGTATAATCAGTAAAGAGCGTCCGAGAACCTACGTCCTTCAGTTTCATAAGATTTCTGCCAAATTAGACAAGATATATGCAGAACCAATTCCGATGTACGTTCCACACTTTGACCGGAACTCGTTCAAGGTTCCGGATATTCTTTCGAATTGGGCTTTAACGAATGTCAAAGATCCAGATACCAGACCTCTACGTCCCATAAGTCTGATAATCGAAGGTCCTACTAGAATCGGTAAAACCAATTGGGCAAGGTCATTAGGAAATCATAATTACATATGTGGGTTCATTGATTTGAACAGTAACTGTTTTTCCAATGACGCGTGGTATAACGTCATTGACAGCATATCTCCGCATTATCTGGCCAAAAAGCATTGGAAAGAGTTGATTGGGTCCAAGCGTGACTGGCAGACCAAAATAAAATATGGGAGGAAGCCTGTTCAAATTAAAGGAGGCATCCCATCAATCGTACTATGCAATCCGGGTAACTCGGATTCATCCTACAAGTGCTTCTTAGACAAAGCAGCAAATTCAGGATTAAAATCCTGGACGCTGTCCCATGCAGAATTCTTCTTCACTGAATCCCTCTTCTATTCGATCGAAACATCTGCAGAGCAAGAAACGTCGTAAGCCCTTCATAAGACTACGACGACGTATCGATCTCGGTTGTGGATGTACTATATATCAACATATAAGGTGGAGATGAGGTTCAATCACAACCTGTGGAAAGCTCTGAACATAAAACGAGCTTGGTGGACCATACGAATTTGGATGAACTTGCAGCCTTATGCAAACAACTTGACGATGATTTCTTCGACAATGTCTAAGCTTCTATGTTTTTATATTTTTAGATAAATTAGGAGTTATTTCTTTGTATTCATTTTTATGCGCTGCAAATGATGTATTCAATTCATTGAATTTCATTGTAGACTGGAAATTGAAAAATGCTTCTGAAGTACATTTTTTCACTAAATTTACATTACAATAATATTGATGGAATGTCGCGAAAACCAAGTAATACGCTCCTCATAACCAATGTAATTGTTATGCTTCGATCCTATTGAAAACATTTGATATACTAAGATAAAGCTTAAAATAATAATGTAATGTGTAAACATATGGTGATTTCTACATTCAAAGTCTGAATTTCATACACCATTACAGTTAAGTTGCAAGCTACAAAAGTATCATGACGGTGGATCGTATAAATATGGTTAGCACTTGAAAACCATAATTTCACCAAACTAAAAGGAATGCAACGAAATTGTACATAACCTGTAGCTTTGTTTCCTTTGGCTGAGCATGAGCATAATCAGGGGCGGACGCAGACCTTTAACGTTGGGGGGGCACAATCGAACTTGCAAAGAAGTTGGGAGAAATTTTACAATCGAAAATTTACGTCCAAAAAAAGCATACCCCATGTAATTTTATATCCGAAAATTTACATGAGATATAACTTTTTCAGATATAAAATTTCGAAATTTTTTGAAAATTTCCTAATAAAATGATGAAAATTACACTGAGAAATTTGTAACGCAAAAATAATAAATGTTAATGAAATAATTGATTTTTTTTTTAAATGCGAGTTAGACTTCTATTTAAAGACTTACGTTTAACGTATTTTTAACTATTTTCGATATATGTTTGAACTATTCGATATGTCTATAATGTAGTTCTTGAAATAAACTGCGAAATGATATAAGCAATTTGTAGATTCGATTAATGTACGATCGTCGGAGAATTTTTAAAATTAGTAAATGTAGTTTTCGAAATAAGTTTTAAGATGATATAAGCAATTTGTAGATTCGATTAGCGTACGATTGTTGGAGAATTTTTAAAATTAGCATGTTATCGAAATTCAAATTTATTGTGATTTTGCCCCTGTTTGGTGGAGATTAAAATTAAATTTTTAGTAAATTTTGATAAAAATTAAACAATTATGAATTTCATTAAATATGTTATTAAAATTAATTGTTAACTTTGATTTAGATTAAACTTTAAATTTCAATCGATACCAAACATGATTTTTAAAAAAAAAAAAAAAGAAAGAAAGAAATCTCAAAAGGTGCCCCCCAGGACCCCCCCTAGGTCCGCCCATGAGCATAATATCTCTATTATGAGACCTACACAATTCAATACAGGTTTACCCTTGGCCCTCTATGAGAGAATGTATACAAGGAATAACTACAATTATTGATATTTAGGAAAGTTTATGGCAAAGAAGGTATAAGATCTTGAAATTATTCACGAAAAACAACCAATAGAGCAAACTTGCCTCCAAATTCCGCTATTGAATACCAGTGAGAATAGTATTCAAAAAAATAACATCCACTTCCTCCTATAAATAGAGTAAAAAATCATAGCACAAATCATTTTTATTGAAAATAGATAAGCCATATCAACATATATGACTTCCATCATGGTGATCCCTATAAATACCATTGAATTGTATTTCATTCTTCGAGACATGATCCAAAATAGAGTTAGGCGTTTGCAATTTACATACCTTGTTCATAGAGACCATCCAGTCATTGCTCTTATTCACCTTCTTAAGCTTTCTCAGAAAATACATTCATAAAAAAAATAACTGAGAAAAATGAAATGTAGGGCATCTCAAGCCCTTAAATAAATTAAATAAAAACATGTGCGCATATGAATGTGAAGCAAAGGACCTACAATTACAATTACTTTTGCATAGATAAATGGCTAAAGCAACAATCTGAAGTCCAAACCACAAAGAAACCTAAAGGCATTGCAGATGATTGAGAAAATGCAAGTTAAAATTTACCTCTCAACTCCAATGCGTAAGATACGTGGTGTAAAAGCCAGTCCAGTAGAACTGTTCATCCATTCATCTGTAAGAGAAAATTCAAAACAACACGTCTCCCAAATGAAAGCACTACAGTAAATCTTGGATAAACAAAAGCAGTAAATCTTGCAAGTAAACATACCGGAAAAAGAAAAAGAAAAACTAACAAAAAGAAGAAACTAAAATTATTATTATGTTTTTATTAGCGTAGAAAGAAAGGTAACTGGAAGAGTAAATGATTTCCAGTTATAATGTAAAACTTATGTTTGGTATGGAAACGAAAAGCAATTAGGCATGGAACCACTATGCATCACGTGTATGTTGTGATTATATACAACACAAGAAGAAGATGCACATATTGATTTACAAGGCCTTCACATGTATGTTGTAATTATATGAACTAACGGGAGTCATCAATTAGCAAATATAATACGGCCAAACTTGTAGTATGGTGTAACTAATGAATTAATGGTCTCTTCTATCTTAAAACTGAGCAGGATGTAAAATTAAATGAGCCAATAGAATACAATAGAACAATAGAACAAAAGCAATATATACAAAACAAGAAGAGAACCACTTCCCAATTGCCCAAAAAACAAACAAAACCAGGATTACCAAAGATGCAACTACTTTGCAACCAAGTTTCATGTACCTAAAGATGTTATCAATCCAAAAACTGTGCCAATAAAAAAGTATGATTTAACCAACAAATATATCCAATAGCATTGCAAGCAAGACTATGCTTATGTACTGACATGCTCTTAAAAACTCAATCCAAGCTCAAAATCATAAGACCAAATGTATTCCAATATCAATCTTAATTAAATACACTAATTTGTAAGCAACGATAAAAAGTGCTCTTACCCAAGAAGTTCTTTGTGATATCCGCAAATTTAGCTTGGGCACAAAAATCATTTATGGCCTATGGCCTTCACTCTCGTGTCAGCTGATAAATCCTTCATGAACTGCGAAAATGTAGGACTTCTCTTTGGAGCCTCAACAAGGGTAAGCAGTTCAGATTCAACCTTGTCCAATACATTGGCTTTGACTGTCGCAATGTACAAAACAGAAGTATAGTTTCCAGAAACACCAAACATTGTTAAGGGAACCTAAAAAGGGTACAGAGAAATGACATAATATCAAGACATTAATCAAGTGAGATATTAAAAGTCTTACTTCAAATTAATTCAATGTATAAATAAAGCTCGTGCTAACTTTTCTAGGGCATATCATGTAAATCAAAATAATAGAAAGACTTCAACAACTTATTCTTCAAATTAGAGGCACATGGCGAGAAAACAGAAATTACAACTTGAAGATCTTCTTTCATTTAATCAAGACAAATTTTACTTGTTCATTTACCATGGAATATCTACATTTCAAAAGTTCAGAATAAAATTCATAGTAGAAATTGAAAATCCCAATATATATTGAACTGAACGAGGATAATTACCTTAATTTTTTACTCTTTCGGAGCATATGCAGCCACATAGTTCCTTGAGAACTACAAAAAAAAAAATCAGTATCTTGAGCATGAATCCGTGCATTTGATTGTGAAAATTAGCCCAATGGTATCATTCAACAAAAGATTCAGACAATTAAAAGAAATTAAGACGTTTGCTTTTTTAAAGTAATTTCACCAAACACTGATTCAGAATACTAAAATAGCTATCATGATTAATCAATTGCTGTATATTAATAATTTTAGAAAATATGAAAAAGTACATGTATAAAAAATCAAGGCATCTTCAACTATTTAAAAACCAAAATACCTTAATCTCCAATTTCATCGGTCTCCAATGGAGTATTACTGTTAATAGTGTAGCAAAAAAAAAAAAAAAGATAATAAAGCTTTCAATTTACGTGATCGGGGAAACGAACATCAAATAACAAAAAACAGAATTCATCGAAACACCAAACGAAGTGATTTTCCCGAATTTTAAAATATAAATCCAACATATCAAATAAAAACAAGATACTAACAAAGCCAAAACACTGTCGAAAATATTTCGATTTCAATGAAATTTTCATTCATGGAAAAAGAACACGATTGAACAAATTTCCAAAAAATTATTGTTTTTAATACATCCTAGTTGGTAGGAGTTGGGTTCAGGACCTTAATAGAAGCAGATCTATGGCCGGTCGTTATAGTATCGGTCCTATTGGAGGTGAGGACTCGGGATCTCTTCAAAGAAGAAAAAGAGGAACAAATATCGTAGATTGAAGACAACGGATGCATAAATTGAAAAACATATAAACAAAAGCAATATACACAGAAGATAAAGAAATCGATGCAATAACGAAAAAGAAATTGATGCAAATAACAACTATACTCACAAATGCTTCAAATCTCTACAGAAGAAGAAGAAAAAGAAATCGATGCAATAACCAAGAAAAAGTTCGTTGTCCCAACCATCGAGAGACAGAATCGAAGCAAAAAAAAAGGCGAAGAAGGGAGCTTAGTGTCTGTTTGATTGCAATGGTAAAAAATGGGCGGAAAGAAAATGATTTCCATGGAAAGTAATTCCCTAAAAATTATTTTCCAGGGAAAGTAATTACCTAAGTGTGTTCGATTGGTATAATTTTTCACCCTAAAAATTTTAAAATTTCTATTCGTTTGACTTTGTTTTACATGAAAATTGTCCATTAAAGTAATTTTTTTTTTTCACAATTAGTTATAAAATTTGTTTCCATTATCTAAAAGTAAAAAAAATAAAAAAGAAATTTTTTCCTAAAAAATCATTTTTTTAATCAAAGTTTAGTGTTCGTTTTGACTTTGTTTTATATGAAAATTGTCCATTAAAGTGATTTTTTTTTTTTTACAATTGGTTATGACATTTGTTTCCATTACAAAACAAAAAATTTCAACGGCCGCCTGGAAAACTTTTTCCCACTTCACCAAAAACCCGGAAAATAGGCGCGTGGGGGATGGGGAGGGAAAATATTCCGGTGGAAAATTTCGTCTATCAAACAGTCAAAAAAGTGGAAAATAGAAAATATTTTCCTAGTTCCATGGAAAATTTCGTCAATCAAACGGGGCGTTAGGGTTTTGGTCACTGTACAGGGAGAAAATGAAAAGGGAAAGTGAGAGAGAAATGGCGGGAGGAAAGGATATGCGTAAAGAGTATAGCAGTTTGCGTGTAAATATGGAAAAAGTAATAAAAAATCGTGAAACCAAACTTTCTTCTTTTAAGATTGTAGAGAGAAATGGAAGGAGATAGATATGAAAAAAAAAAACTCGGCTTATACGGCTTAGCCAAGCTGGGTCGAGCCGAGCCAAAAAGCCATTCAGCTCGACTCTCGGCTCATGAACAGTAATGAGGGAAGTGGCTCTTTTATTATAGGTAAGGTAGATACATGGTAAAAACATTGATAAGAATTATGAATATTATAAAATCTATAATTGTAAAATTAGTTAAGAAAAAATAAATTTTAAAAATTGGGACCAAACAAAACTTAGCCCCTATTTGTCTACCATTAATCCAAAAAATTGTTTGTTACAGTAAAATTTTCCACCACACATTCACCCAATAAAATATTTTACACACAAACCAATAAAGTTACTTTAAATTCCAATCACACATTCTCCAAAATACACTATTCATTACTCTATTTTTCTCCCAATAATGGGAGACAAACACACCCTTAAATATCAAACTTTAAGTGACAAAGACAACTAAAACTACGTATTCACACACCCCGCATATTTGAACTCCATTTTGAGCAATGCTACAATTATAGGGGAAATGCATAAATGAGTTTACAGAATGTCATATGAAAATATTTTTGTCTCACGCGGATTGTCGCTAACAATTAAAAAAGGGATCAGACGATTGTATAAGGGACAAACCTCTTGAGATAAAATCCCAAAAAGGGGTGTTTTATTGATGAAAGTTACAATTGAGAATAAACAGAATGCCTCCAAGGGGCGCAAGCACACGAGTACTAAAAATGAATGGGTTAAAGTTATTCTAAAAAAAGTAAATTACATATTCTCCATTTGAGAGTATTTGATTCGGGGTCTTTCTCTATGTCTTCTCTTCCTTTTTATATTCCTTTGATGATTTCTTCGTGACAAACCACTTGGAAACTGTTTGATTGCTCTATAACTACTCACTTTCTTTATGGTGGCTATCTGGTCGTGGAACCGCCGCCATTACTCTTTGTCGTTCAACCGCCTTCAACTGGGCTCTTTGAATCGTAAAATGTGAGAAAATTGCTCAATAACTGCTTCAATAACTATTATCCTGAATAACCATAATATCTTACGTTTGCTAAGATCCTGGGCGATTCGAAGGTTTTGACGAGAACGAGGTCATCGTTCTGGGCGACCGTGAGGCGCTCCATTCGTTCAAATTCTGGACGTCTTACAAGCTAGGGCGATGATGTTACTGCGTTCGTGGGCTTCCACTGCATTCATCAATAATCTCGTTTGGGCCTTTATCCTGGACTCCCCAATTGGACTTCACTATTTGGGCTATTTAATTTGGGTTGCACTTTTAGTGTGTCAACAATTACCCCCCAATATGACAGAATTAATACAAATTATTAATCTTTGCCAATTCACTTTGTATTTTCCAGCAATATTTGAAATTCCCAAGAATTTCAATAATTATTTCCTTCTATTGCCTGAAAAGGTGCAACGTTACGAACCCTTATAAACCTAAAAGACACGCCATTTCATCGCACCACTAAACCACATCTCTATATTTCGCACTTCTTCCTCGCTATTTTACTGTTCATCTTCTTGCTTCTCTACTACATTTCCCAGACAAATCTTAATAAACTTGTATTTTGCACCCAATGGCGACTTCACAAACCCAATCTGATGATTCTTTCAGTTTCAAAGATTTCCAGAAAATCCTTTCTAGGCCGTATGTAAATCTAAACTTCCTTGCACAAGCCAATGCTGACCTTAATGAATTTTATCTTGGTCCATCATTCAATAATGCTGAAGCTGTTGGACAAGTGGCGGTAGGCCAGCTGTTCTCTTGCACTCAAGGCCCTCCGTTCCTGAACTCTCTGCCACTGAGGCCGATTCGCGAAAAAGGTATTCGCACTTGGCCCAAAGATGATGTTATTTTTCGTAGATGGCATGCACGTCTTGTGAATCATGGCCCTACCAAGGCGATTTTTGATCGTGTTAGGATTTCAGACTCACTAGAAATCGCTCTTCAACCCCCAATTTTCGACCCATCACTTTTTTCGATTGCTCTGAGTTTTTGGTCTTCTGAATATAATACCTTCATTTTCCCACTTGGTCCCATGTCTATTACTTTAAGGGGCGTTGGAGCCCTAGTAAATCTTCAGCTTTTGGGCGATACCATATTTCCTGGCCTTTTGGTCGATGGTGCTGCCCCAAAGTTTGACAAGAAAATTACTGAATCTTACTTAAGCATACAAGGCCTTTATACTGCTTCCAATTCTGAACATAATCATGCTGAGCGTGTAGCCTTCTTTCAAGTCTAGTTTTGTAAATATGTTCTTTGTGTCCCCAACTTGAAACCCTCCATGAGTTATCTGCCTATATCGCATGAATTAGCACATGGCAAGTCTTTGAATTTGTGTTTATTCTTTTTTGCTGCCTTTTATAGTGGCATGGCTTCCCTTCAATTTCAGCTGAAAAGTGGTGCATCTCCCATAGGCAGTGGGCCTCTTTAGCTAGCTCAATTGTGGTTGAGAGCATATTTTTCACAGCTTGGTGATGCACCATCCCCTCATTGTTCAATCAATTGTTATAGGCTATCCATCCATCAATCAAGCCCTTTAAATATGTCTGCTAGAGATGTCTTCATATTCTTTTATACTTTGAACTCAATTCCTTCATTCTTTCATTTTTCTGCTCACCAAATCCCCATTTATGTTTGGCCTCCTTCTACCATGGATGAAGTAAGTCTGTCCTTACCTATCTGGGTTCAATTTCTGATTGGAAGAGAATTGTTCCATGACATCTTGACTAGGACGAATGCCAAGGCTGGGGTTGAGGTATATGCTCCCCAATTTTTCGCTTGTCGGCTTGAATTTTGCCAAACATGGCATGTTCCTCCCTGTTACTCTAAGAATTTGACAGAGCGTTTCCATCTCATAAGTAAAATCGAGGCTGAAACCATCGATACTCGTAATAAACTGTTGGAAAAAGGTTTCTCTTTTGCTCCTTTCAATTCCACAACTGTTACACATCTTCTTTTTGACCAACTATGGCCATCTGTGAAGTGCAGATTGTTCATAACTGACGCTAATCGTGCCTTCCACCTGCTAGATAGACCAGATACTCCTTCTACTTCTCCCATTCTGGCTACCCCTCTATCTAGTAGGAATCCTTTCTCACCTGCTCATACTAAACGCCTTATTAATTTAATCTACTATATCTCTATGTCGATTCAAATCAAACAACCGCATTAAATATTTGTAAAAATAGCTCAATGAGTCACCTAAAGTTAAGAGTATATCTATATCCCCTACACAAATCTAGAATATTTACTATTTGGTCTAAAATGTAATTTGCTATTTAGTTTAAAATATACAATCTTCTCTCGAACGTTGTACAAATCACTAAACTCAATTATTTAATGGCTATATAAATGAAAAGTATTCAACACAATAAGAAATACACATGAAAATAAGCATTTTAACATTAAAGAGCAAATATTAAAATTAATTAAAGTTAGTTTAAGTTGCTACCATAAATCCCAACACAAATAACTAGCCTAATTTATACAAATGATAAAAAGAAGAATATTTTATCCAATACATTACAAATATGACAAAATAATTGAGAAAATACAAAATTATAGATAAAACCATTTTTTTGAAGCTTGGCCTTGACTTCCCCAAATATTTCTCCAAATTCTTGAATTTATTCTCCTTGTACTCTTGATTTGTATCCCACCAAAATACCGAGAAATTGAAAAGGAAAAGAAAAGAAAAGAAAAGAAAATGAAGGAAAGAGATAAATGAAAAAAATGAAAACGAAAAGGAAAAGGAAAAGAAGAAGCAGCAAAATTTCCCTTCCGTGGAACCCGTTTAGGGTTTTAAAACTTTAAAACACGTTTTCCAAAATTGTAGCCCAAATCCCTACGATAATTGCACGACAGGTCCCTAAACTTTTATCTTGTAAAAAATAGTACGTATACCTTAAAAATTACATATAATTAAAATATCTACTAATAAGTAAAAAATAACTTATATTTAATAAAAATATTTATAATTAACTACGATTAACTAAAAATTTCACTTATAAGTAAAAAGTTACTTATAAGAAAAAAAAATCACTTCTAAAACTAAAATTCACTTTTATGTAAAAAAATATTTATTAGTACAATTATTACTTGTAACTAAAAATTCACATATAATCATATCAAAAAAAAAAAAAAAATTCACATATAAGTGAACATTCAATTATATGATAAAAATTCTGAGTAAAAAATTCAATTATATGTTAGAAAAATTACTAAATTCACTTTAAAAAAAAACAAAAAAATATGTACAAGTAAGAAACAAGAGAAAAAATCACGCATAAGTCAAAAAAAACTTCTTGTAAGTTATTTTTTTAAAAAAAAATTACATATAAGTAAAAAAATTCGCATATAAGTTAAAAATACTTAGAAGTCAAAACATTCACTTAAAACTAAAAATTACTTCTAGATTAGAAAACTACTTATAAGTTAAAAACTCATTTATACGTAAAAATTACTTATAATTAAAAATTTATATGCAAGTGACGTAGAAGTAAAATAACCACTTAATAAGTTCAAAAAATTCTTACAAGTAAAATATTGTCATAGATATTCTTCTAATATGAGATAACGCCAAGTGGTGGAGCCAACTAGTGATGCACCTGAACTCCCCAAGGTTGCTGATGAGGTAACCTTTTGCTTCACTTTCATTTTCACTTCGTTTATTGTAATGAAAGTTCTCAATGTTGGCATCTTTCTTGTAGGCTGCTGATGACATTGTGTGTTCCATCCAGAACTTGTTCAATTCCTGGGGACAAGTAAAGACGTCACGCCCTACTTCAACCAGTCATCATTGTGCTTCATCTTTAGCTTTTTCGGAGGAAAATTGAAGTTCCTCAAGCATTTGGTACTTGAGTATGTGTCTTTCATGGACATGGATATCGGCGAGGCTAGTACTACTAAACATAAGGATAAGTTTGAGCTATTGAGTGCGAACTTGGCACAAGCACTTACACTTCTATCGCTCAATATTTCTGCTGACTTTAAAGCGAAATTGAAGGTTGTCCACTCTGACATCCTCTCTTTGCTAGCTAAAAATGTTGAACTGGAGGCCTGGAGTACTCAATACCTTCTTGCTGCATTTGAAAGAGAGTCTTTGCTTCTAGAGATTAACAAAGCCGGGGCTGAATTGAACGAATTCTCCTTTGAGGTTATGATTGAAGACTCTTTGATGATAAGTTTGGTTGCAGAGATGAAGGAGTTTCAAGCAAATATTAACGACTGCAGGGCGAGAATGACTGCTAAAAATCGCAATGCTTCCGAAGGAATTGAACGAACCAAGTCTTTGGTTGAGCAATACAAAAAGCTGGAGGTTGATGACGATTTTGCAACTGAATTAAATGTCGCTTCTTCTCAACAGAGCAAAGATTGGGGAAGACTCAGGGAAATAATACGTTCAGCTTGGGGCAAAATGTAATTAAGACATCCAATGACTTAACTTTCCTTCTGTAATTTCGCACTAATTGCCATTGCTAATTTTGAATGTAACAGCAGCTATCGTCATTAATGAATGACTATTTTGTCTACTTGCGTATTAATTGACGTTTCCTTAATCGTCAACCCCCCAAACATTTAACTGCTTCATACTAAAATTCACGTACATTCTTTCTTGGTATTCCCGTCTCTTTTCCCAAAACTTTGGGTCATTTGATTTCAGTTATTATGTACGAATGTAGCCGTTCATATTCTGTCTTTTCACATTCAAGCATCTATAAATGCGTGTGCATTTCGAACTCATCGTTTTCATTTCCATTCTTTTCTTCAAAAAACTAATTTGATGCCATCGTTTGGCATCTCAACAATTTATCCAAAATTTCCGTCTTCAATAGAAATTGATCATTTGATCCACCAATTTTGCTATATCTCTTGATGTCGCCTTTGGTATGGGAGATATAGGAAATATTTTGTGGCCAGCAAAGGTCTTCCCGTCGTTTCCATATTTTCTATAAGGAGTTCAATGATGGAAGGCGATTTTTGAATATGCCTTTCAGGCCACTTCGCCTGCTGAGAGTGCTTCTCAGTCTTCTTGCATGTTATTGCAGCAATGCAATTAGGCAGGCGATTTGAGGGTACTTTTCTTCCTTTTTTACTTGTTCAGAGTGCTTCTCAACCTCTCTGCCTGCCCTTGCAGCAGTGTGATCAGGACGGCGATCAAGGCCAGTTCACCCTCTTACTTGGCGATCGACTGAGGAATTAGTCTGCTCTCAATTAGAACTTATAGAGCATTTAGTATTTTGTATTTCAGAATTTGTAATGAATATTTGATAATAAATGAATTTATTTGAACGTATTTCGTTCTTGCCTCACTTATCTACGATCGTTCAACTCAATTATATTGATTACGCTTTTATTTGTTCACTTTCCCATAAGGAAGGAACATACTTTTTAAAATATTTGTCATTAATGAACCTCATGTGTTTGGTACCATCTAAATCTTCTAACTGATAGGCTCCATTAGGCAATACACTGTTCACTTTATATGACCATTCTCAAATGGGCGACCACTTACCATATTTTGGATCTTTACTATCCGAATGGAGTATTGTTTTCCAAACCAATTTGCCCAGGCTAAATGACTTGGCTATAACTTTTTATTATAAAACTTAGCCATCCTTTGTTTTTGAACTTGCAATCTATATGCAATCTATCTAGGACGTTCAACTTTAATTCGTCCAACTCCAATAAGTTTTGAACTAGTGACTTGGCATATTCACCATCATTTAACTTATGTTGCAAACACACTCTAATTAATTGTACATTGATTTCTATAGGCAAAACGGCCTCCTGTCCATAAGTTGGAAAGGAGTATCTTTGGTACTTGACTGAGGCGACGTCTTATAAGCCCATAAGACCTTGTTTAAACATTCGTGCCAATTTCTGGCATTCTTGTCTATCATTTTCCTTATGATAGTTTTTAGAATCTTATTAGAAGATTCTGCCTAACCGTTAGATTGAACATAATAAGGCGTGGAGTTCACTAGCTTAACTCCAAACTCGTTCAAGAATTCCTTGACTTTATCTCCATTCAAGGAAGTTCCGTGATCCACCATCAAAGTTTGTGGAATTCCAAATCTATAAATAATATAATCACGGATAAATTCTATGACACTCGTTTAGGTGATCTCCTTTAGAGGTATCGCTTCTACCTACTTAGTGAAGAAGTCTATTGCAACTATAACAAATGTATGTTGCTTGGACAATGGAGGATAAATCTTCTCTATCAAGTCTATCGCCCAACTTTTGAACGGCCATGGTTTGATAATGGGTGTCATCTCTCTTGTTGGCACCCTTTGTATTAGACTATGCTTTTGGCACGCTAGACAACTCTTCGCATATTGAATGCATGATTCTCCCATCTTGGGACAGAAATATCCATTCCTAATAATTAACCATCTCATCTTTTGGCCAGCTTGATAAGCTCCACATATCCCTTATGCACTTCAGCCATGATTGTTCTGACTTCTTGCAAACTTACACATTTTAATAGTATACCGTCAGAGCGTTTCTTAAATAACACTTCATCTATTAATGTATAATTTAGCAAACGCAACTTCATTTTCCTACTACCTCCCTTATTAGATTCTTTGAAGATCCTTTTAATCTTCACTCTCCAATCTATTGCATCTCCATTTGTATGCAGTGAATTTCGATCCTTCTCGCCCTTCATTAAAGCCTTTGAATATCCTGAGGCAATCTGGGCCAACTCATTCTCTATGTTATTATATATCTTATTAACAAATTGAAAGTCTAATTGGTCGAATTCTTTCAACAAATCTTGGGCGATTTCATATTGACTTACAATGAAATCACTTTGGCATTTAAAATCACCAATCAATTTGTGAATTACCAATTGAGAATCTCCCCTAATAATCACATTCTTTATTTCTATATCTATCATCAATTCTAAACCCACAAGTAAGGTTTCGTATTCGACTTGATTGTTGGTACACATTCTATCCAAAGTGAATGCGAATTTGTAACAAATCGCTAAAGGATTTATCAATGCTACTCCTACTCCTACACCTTTGGAGGTTTTTGATCCATCGAAGTACAAGATCCAAGGTTTTAATTCGAATGAATCGATTTCTAATTCAATCTCTTCAGGCATGTCAAGGCATGGATGATCGGCCAGAAAATTAGCAAAAGCCTGATTTTTAACTGACTTTAGCATTGTCAGAATTCGTCCTGATTTTTCAACTTTAAAAGCGGCGAAAAAACTTTATTTCGCCCTGCACAGCTAGAAATAAAACGTCTTAAAAAGTTTACTTGGCCTAAAAACCTTTGCAATTCTTTTTTGATGCTAGGTGGTTTGGCCTTTAAAATGGCGTTCGCTTTATTTTTATCGAGTTCAATTCCCCTTTTGTGTACTAGAAAACCAAGAAAATTTTCTACATTAACACCAAATGTACATTTCAAAGGATTCAATTTTAGTTTATATTGCCTCATTCGCTCAAATGAACATCTTAATTGTTCAAAATAATCATCTTCTTTAATGGATTTGACCACTATATCATCTAGATATACCTCAACAGACTTGCCTATCATATCGTGAAAAATCAAATCCATTGCCCTTTGATAAGTTGCTCCTGCATTTTTTAGGCCGAAAGACATAACTACCCATTCAAAATATCCTACAGATCCAGGGCATCTAAATGCAATTTTGTGTATATCTTTCTCAGCTATATAAATTTGATTGTATCCTGAATACCCATCCATGAAGGAATATATTACGTGTCTGGGAGTCGAGTCTACTAAAGAATCTACTGTAGGTATTGGATATTCATCTTTGGGAGTAACTACGTTTAGGTTCCTAAAGTCTATGCACACAATTAACTTACCATTCTTTTTTAGTAATTGGACAACCACTCAACATATCTATGTGCTCTAATAAAGCATACTTTTAATAATCGCTCTATTTTTTTCTTAATTTCAGGGAGTACATTATGAGCAAAGCGCCTAAGATGTTGTTTATGAAGTTTAAAACTTGGTTTGATTGGCAATCTATGTTCCACCAAATCTCTATCTAAACCAGGAATATGTTCATATTCCCAATCAAAACAATCCTTATATTCCTTTAATAAAGTGATTAATTTATCACTAAACTCTTGATTGAGCATCTGGCTGACGAATGTTGGGCGATCTTCCTCTTCATTGCCAATATTCACTTTAATCAAAGGGTTGTGCTTGGGCGTATCCAGGTTTGGTGATCCTCATTACTTCANAATCCTTATATTCCTTTAATAAAGCAATTAATTTATCATTAGCCTCTTGATTGAGCATCTGACAAATGTTAGGCGATGTTCCTCTTCATTGCCAATATTCACTTTAATCAAAGGGTTGTGCTTGGGCGTATCCAGGTTTGGTGATCCTCATTACTTCATCGTCCATGTCCCTTATAGGCACTTCCTCTTCTAAACAATCCACCTTGTTGACTTCTTGTCCAATACGTTGTTCCAACTCGAACACTACCAATTCGTCTCCCAATGCTTTCAAGGTTGTTTCCTCTTTCGTCTTGTCTT